>VZUI01072069.1:0-95284 GCA_013401135.1 Cettia cetti
GCCCGCCCGCCCTTCCGCCCACGGCGGCCGCGGCGCTCGGCGGAGCGGCGTCAAAAAGCGGCGGCGGGGCCGGGTCGGGGCTGCGGGGCCGGCACCGCCGCACGCCGCTGCAGCGAGCACCGGTACCGCGGGAGCCGGAGCTGCCCGGCATCGCTGCGAGCCCGCTGCTGCTGCCGCCCGGCGTGGCGGAGGTGAGTGATGCGCTCCGCGGCCCCGGGGCTCCGAGCACAGCTCTCTATCGTTGTGCCATCCCCGCCGCCGGCCCTCAGCGCTCGGCTCTGCCCGGGGGGGAGGGTGGTCCGGGGTGTCGGTCGGGCTCCCGGGTCCCGCAATGCTTAGGGACGCTCGCAATCGTGGTGGGGTTTTGGTAGGTTTGGGTTTTTTTTTTTTCTTTTCTTCCTTCCTTCCTCTTCCCCTTTCCCCTTTCCCTTTTTTCTTTCCCCCTGGGAATCCAGCAGCTAAATCCCTCAGTTGTCTGTTTAGCCAACTCTCCCTGGAAGCTCTGGATAGTTCATGAATATGCACGGGGAGATCGTTTCCCGGGAGGCTGCCTCTCTAATGAGCTGATCGAGCTGCGCCTGCAGCTGAGCTGTTCTCCTGGGGGAAAAGTTGGGTGCCAGAACTGAGGAGCTTTGTGTCCCTGGCTGCACGGAGGCTTGGCCGGCCTCCCTGAGGAGGAGCAGTCAGTGAGGTATTGGCCGCACTCAGTGGTGTTAGCAGTCCAGCCAGGCAGGATCCTCATCTGCTGCGTGTCCAAAAGATATAAAGTGCATCATGTAGAATTGTGTAGAAATGGACTTTTCCTGTCTAAAAACACCGCACCACTTAATAAGGACATTTTATTGCTTAGCAACAGTCCCAACTCAGCTTGGTCCTTATGGCTCTTGCCATTCAGGTGGTCTCCAAAGACGTGTCAGTAAAACAGCCAGTCCTGGAGGAAAGGATCTCTTCCATTTTTTCCCTGGTGGTGCGATGACCCAGCCGAAAGAGCAGGGCTGGTTGCTACTGTCCAAGCATTTAAGAGCCCTTGAGGAACTGGGAGCTGAGTGTAACTGGAAAACTGCAGGCTGGACAGAGTAAGCTGGAAGTGGCTGGTCCCTCAGGCATGTGTGGGACCTTGCAGCTGCCTTGCTGCTGCCTCCTGTGTCGCTGGCACCTTTGTTTTGTGCACAGGCATGGCAGCATGCTGGCTAACAACCTTCACTTATCCAATTATTAGAATAATGTTTTGACAGCTGTGCAGAGCCTGCTAGTGTTTAATGTAATACACAAACAAATAAGTTCCTTTAAAGCAAGGCTGATGCATACCCTCATCTGCTGTGACAAGACAGGCTAGTGAAGTGGGGTTAGGACTTGTGCTTTGGAAGAGCAATTCAGATGACAAATAAACAGACAGACTTTTTGCTCACAAAGCCACATCCTGATACCCATATAATCTGCTGTCCTAGAAATGGTTTTAAAAACAATTTCCCCATTAAAATTTGTGTAAGCTTTTGAAACTAGCTGTCTGTTCTTATCAGAACAACTTTGCTTGGGGCTAATATTTTTCCTTCTTTCTCACCAGTAACTTTATAAAGTGTTGATAAAGATATAATCTACAGCATCAGCTTCCTTTAATTGCTCTTTTAGACTGTGTATCTAGATGGAAGCCTAGCAACAGAACAACTGTATTGAAAGGAGATGTTTCAATAGCTACACTTCTTTTATCACCCTGGATGCATCTTTAGAGGTTAGACTCAGCAAGCTAGTCTCTTTACCCCTTGGAGATATACAGCTTGATTCCCTAAGCCTGGAATAAAACAGAACTGAGCTAGTGAAAAAGACAACAAAGACGGAATGGAAATGCTTAATATGATAAAAAAATCCATTCTTCCTTTCTTCCTGCTGCCCCTGTGAACACCTGCAGTATTCTCATGGGGAAGATACTCCTCTACAGAGAGAGAATGCTTGTCTAATAGGAAAATGATTCGAGGGGAAACTACCCATCAGCGTTTGTGTCCCTTTCACCTAGAGGCACAAGGGGAAAGCTAAGGGACAATGGCCCAGAGCAGTGTGTAACAGTGTAATTAATGTGTGAGAACTGGGCTGGCGTTTGGGAGGAAGCATCAGCATCATCCCATCTCCAACTGCCCACGGTGGTGGCGACTGTGATTCAGTTTCTGCAATGTACAGGGCACATTCATCCTCAGGGGTTGAAAAAATACCCCAAACACAAGCTGAAGTCACTGGTACTCTGTCCAGATTTCCCTCACTGGCTATAGTGTAGCTATTTTAGCTATATTGATAAACACCCTTGTTGTGCATAATCTCCTTACCATAGGGCACTTACAGGGAGTCACAGGTGGCAATGTCTGACTGGCTCTGTGTAATTTGGGGGCACATAAATGAGGGATTTCACACTGATGAAATTGCTGTTAGTTTTCAGATGTTTGGGGGAAATGTGTTTGCTAGGTGCTAAAAATTCTCTCAATACCTAGTGTGTCCTTGGCTGTGCCTCCCAAGATCTTGTATTTTTTCAGCATTATGAATTAAACATTGCAAATGCTTTTGTCACACCAACAGAAGAAGCAGTTAAGTTACAGGAGAACTCTGACCCTTTCTGTATCTGTCATTTCTGAACTGCAAATGAAGTGTTGTTAACAAGCTGTATTTTGCAGGAGTTTATGGGATGGCTGTGATGTGTGTGTGTGTAATCAAATCACATGAGACTGATAGGATGGGTGCATTTCGGTTTGGCACAGGGAGAGGGTATGCACACAGTGTTAACATATTGCATCTAAAAAAGCCACAACATGTCTGTAATCCTCTGGTGATGCCAGTGCTCTGAGATAAGTGCTCGTTATATGAAGACTTGCCTATTGGGTATGAGTACTTAATAAATAAGCTTGAGTGAAACTGGAGTGGGATAGAAGTTCATACCCTGGTGCATATGGAAGATCTGGATAAGCTGTGGGTTTTATTTCTGAAGTTTGAACGGGTCCTTCTGCGAGTCCCAGGGCCTCTGGGTAATGCTGCTGTGGGCTCTGTGCATGCCAACATGCTGTAAAGCCTGGCAGGACTCTCTTCAGCCCCAAAGTATTTAGCATACAATTTAATCCTCTAATCTTATCAAGCACTAACATAAGTGAGAATTGAACAGATTAGTTCATTCTAAAAAATCAAATCCCGTTATATTTCTCAGTGTAGTGCAAAATATTTCTCATTTTTCTTACCTGATTGGCTTATTTTTTTTTTTAATCCATTCTTTGTTTGGAGGTATCAGACTACAGATTTGGGTTTAGTGGTGAAAGGTGCAGGTAATCGGCTCTCCTGTGATGCGAGTTTATCTGCGGTGTGAACAGCTGGAGGGGATTTCAGGATCAGAGCAGGCAGTGTGGCCGGAGGGCCTGGCCACTGGCAGCCGCCAGCTTGGCAGAGGAAGGAGTTTTTACCGAGGGTCAGTGCTTCTTACCTCCTCGGCAACAGCATATCTGGGCACTTTTTATTGCTTTTGTGCCAGTCAAGAAAAGCAGGTGGTGTCCTTTGCCTTCTCCCTTTCCACACACCTCGCCGTTTCTCCCTCTTTAGAGAGATAAGTTTCCTCTCAAGGCGTGTGTGAAAATTCTCCTTCGGCTCTGTCCATGTGTGCCCAGGGGCCCGGGAATGTATTTTCTGACCTCGTGATGAAGTTGAGCAATGAAATATTAGTTCCTAGAACTCACTTAATCTGCCCCCGTGATAGCGCAGAACAGGCCATCTCTTTAAATGATTGATTTCACACAGATTTACCTGAGTTTATTCATCTTGTTGTAGCTTTACCAGGGTGAATTTTCTCTCAGGTCCGATGCCTTTGCTAAGGGCTGGATCCTGCCTCCTCTCCTCTTTCTGAGCAGCCCCTCATTTCGGGAATAGCTCTGCTGCATTCAGTGAGAGTGTTAAAAAGAGAAAGGCTGTGGTGCCTGTGACTCAGACTAATGCAAGTCAATTTAAAGGACAGATTAAGCGCAGTGTGAGTATGGATTGCAGTGTCTGGCCCGTAATGAATAATTCAGGAGTGTGGAGGAGACAGTGTAAGAGTTAAGTGCTTAATCCAGCTCTAGGTGAAGTCAGCAAAAGACTTTCCACTGACCCCCGTCCAGGATACTTTCAGCAAAGCTTAACTGTGTGTGAGTTTTTAAATTGTCTCATTGATAGCAGTGTGCTTCAGGCGTGAGCTACAAGTGTCTGCATTAGCACCCAACTGAATGTTATTTATGACTCTCTTGCCTGTTACACCGTCATTATCCGTCCTCTGCAGCACCTAAGGGAAGCTTCCTGAGGTCTGAGCACGGCTATTGAGTCACGCTTTTATAGTACTGAAAACCAGAAAAGATTAATAACTGAAGAAAATACAAACACAAAACGGTTGGCAAAACAAGTTTCAAAGGTTTGATTTTGGTTGCTTAGAGCCAGGAATGGTACCCTCCTTCTGCAGGAACACGGCAATTGCTCGTGGTAGGGATCCCACCACGACTGGACACTCAACCTTTCACAGCTCAGGAGCCCGCTTGTGCCTGCTCTGCCAGCAGCTGAGTGTGATCCTCCTTCCCGGGGAGAACTGAGCCCCCAGGGACAGCAGCTGCCCCTGGAAGAGCCGATGTGGGAATGGCAGAGCATTTCTGCTGCTGGGAACCAGAGGATGCTCTGCACTTGCAGCTCTTGTTTCCAGGTGTGGGTCTGTATCACCTGGGAATTCTGTCCTTCCAGCTGCTCCAGAGGGATTTACTTTCCCATAAAAGTTCAGTTCGGCACAGCCACTAGCAGTGCTGATTTTTTTCGTGGCGGCAGCATCATCGACTTGGAGGGGCAGGACATCTCCTTCTGCTTGTAATACAATACCCAAAAATTCCAGCATAACCTGTGCCTTTGTTCTGAGCCTGCAGATTCTGGCAGTGCCACAGGCTCTGCTCTCCCGTGGGGAGATGAGCACACGCACGGCAGAGCAGGGCACCCAGAGAGGGGCTGTCTCCCTTGCTCTGAAAGCAGAGCTTCACAGATACCTCACCCTTTTTTCCTGTTTTTGAGTTCTCTCCGCTTGCTGGGAGGAGTGGTTTGGGGGACAAGGCTGGGATACTTTCCCTGCCATCTGCCTTAAAGGCAGCAGGCTTGAAAGCTGGCACAGTTACTTCCTGATCTTTGCCAAGCTCTGTTAATACAGAACAGCTTCTCCTGAATAGAAGGCAGTTCATGTTTCATAAATAGTGGAGAAAGGGGAGAGGCCAATGTGTTTAAAGGGGTTGAAAGACACACTGGCAGTAATCTGATTCTTGAACTGCTGCTGGCCTTGGCTCTCTGCTGTTTTATGGGGGGAGATTTAGGGGTAAGCATCATTTTTCTCCCTGGAGTTAAAGGTGTGAATGCTGTTGTTTTGGGGGCCTGGTTCTGCAGCTGCATCTCACTTGCAGTCATGTCAGTGAAGTCACTGGGTTTGTTACTGGGAATGTTAGCTGGGGTCTACCTGCTAGGCTAACTACATGAGCAAGCTGGTTTGATTTTCAGGGCATCCTGTCTGATGCTGCCACAGGCTTTCTTCCTGTCTTTTGCATAGCAGAAATCTCTTTGATTTGAACAAAGAGGAGTGTTCTGGGAGATCTCTAGTTTTACTCTGAGCTCACTGGGCTGATGTTGGGCTAGCAAGTCACAGGGTCTCTGTGTTACTGATAAATGGAGCTGTAGGTACCACTGCTGCCCCTCATTTGGCAACTAAAGCTGACTGATGTTAGGTCTGTATTTAGCTTCTGTGAAAGTCAGCAAAAGTAATAGATTAATTCCACCAGAGATGTGGAACCTTGCTTAATTCATTTATGAACTTGTATATAATCCTATCTGTTTCCCTAGAGGAATAAGGAATTGGATTTGATAGGTGTTTGCAAAGTTGTTTATGCATTCTCTGATATATGATGCACAAAGTACTCTTTGCTCCTAGGGGGATGTTGACTTGTTTCTTGGTTTCTGTGTTACACCCAGGGACTGATAATTAACTGCTTTTGAACTGAATTAAAATATTTGGAGACAAGTTGGGGAAAAAAACCCCACAAAACAACACCTAACCCTTCTGCTGTTTGGGGTACTGCCGCACATGCAGCACACTTGATTCCCTGAATCCAACAAATTCTCTCTTTGTTCCTCCTTTTAACAAGGGAAATGAATTACTGGATAAGATGGGGCTGCAGACTCAGGTTTGAACTACAGCCCAACGGGGTGTTTTAAACATGTTTGAGAAATGCCCAAAGCAACCCTGACTCCTGCTTATAAATCAAACCTGGCCAAATCCTCTGTATTCATATTTCCACTGTACTGCTTTCCCTGCAGCTCCCCCCTTGCACACCCTCCCACTTGCTCTCCAGCTAACACTCAGGCACCAGGTTTAATCTCCAAGCCAATTTTTATAGCTGACTTGAAATGAGGAGGTGGACAGGCCCACAAGAGCATGAAAGTGACTCAGTAACACAATGGGCTCCAGTTAAACTGGGAGTATGGACAATATAGATATCAGCTTGTTTTTAAAGCTAAATTTATTTTGCCTGAAAGCTCAGACTAGTTCTTGGGCCATGCTGAAAGCTGCTTCTTCCAGTGCTTCTTGCCAACAATTTCCAAATTCTGGGCACTGCAGGCTGGGCTTCTTCAGGACCCACAGAGCACCTGTCAGTGCCTTGGACTTGCCATCCAGGCTGGACTGGACATCCAGAGTGTCCAGTCTCTGGATGTTTCTCAGTGGAGTGTCTCACAATCTGATGTATATGCTGCAAGCCATTTCTTTCCACATCCAAACCAAATTTTACACCAAAGACATCCCTTCTCTTTCTCCCCATCCTGACCTTGCACCTCAGCTCTGTCCCTTCACACAGGGCTCAGAGATGGCAGCAAGTGGGCAGCTGAGCTGTGCATGAAATGGTCTTTGGTCCATTTCATGCTTGTCTCTGGTGTCAATGTACTTGTGCACAGAGAGTGGCAGAAAAGCTGCAGCATTGTAGGGAGCTATAAAACACCAGTCTACAACAACTGAAAACAAGATATATCAGCAGGTAAATGTTTCCTCCCCTGTGGCAGTGCTTATGCCAAAGCAGCAAAGCTTCATTCCTGTAAATCTGCTGCCTGGAACCAATTCCTTGGTGCAAGTTTCCTGACATTAATTGCAGAGTTCATAGCATGGGTTTGTGTGTAAGTGGCACAGGAAAACATCTGGCCTTGTTTAGATTCCAATAACAGAGAGCTCTACTCTGAGTAGCAGACAAATAAGATTTTGATGACATTTCCTTCACAGACCTTTTGCAGTCTCTTGAATTTCTGATGTGTTATAGGGGAGATAATTCCTTCTGGATCCAAATCTTGGTTTATATGCAGCTAAATTCATTCCTGCATGTACACCAACCTGCCTACATGCTCATTTATTTGGTTATGTTGCAGATCCTGGTACTGTTTGCATTTCCATTTCTTTGGCTGATTTGGGAAGTGCCTGCAGTGACTTTTCTCTTGTACTCAGCTAACATTCTGGTTTCCAGAGGGCCAGACTCAGTTCTGCATCCACATAGAGCTGCAGAGTGAGTCCCTTTGAAAATCAATTTACAAATGTCTTTGCAAAAATAGCCTGTGTTTTCT
This sequence comes from Cettia cetti, assembly GCA_013401135.1. Taxonomy (NCBI): domain Eukaryota; kingdom Metazoa; phylum Chordata; class Aves; order Passeriformes; family Sylviidae; genus Cettia; species Cettia cetti. The sequence goes on from VZUI01072069.1 coordinate 7,618, forward strand.
TGTGAAGGGGAATCCCAGGAGTCTTTTGAACAAGGCACATTGTGAAAGGATGGAAGTCTCAAGCTCCAAAATATGAGAGCAATTCAGAGCAGATGATGTGCTTTGCCTCAGGAAAGCTGGAAAAACTAACAGTAAAGCCACAAATATTTCTTTCATTTTTGTGTTTTAACTGCAGGACTTAGAGATAGCACAAGTAGCATCTCAGCCTGTGAACATCTGTCTGAAAGTGTGGGATGCAGTAAGAAACTGGGAACAATTGGCTGAAATTCTTTGATCCTTCCTTGCCCCTTTGAGCTGGCTGGTTGCCACTCACAAGCAGCTCCTGTGGCTGTGAATCTCTGCATCTCTGGTGGTAGAAGGGGAATAAAGACAACACTGATGTTTGCCTGTTTCTGAACTGCTTCAGATCACAGACCTCCTGTGCTGGAAGGGAGGAGAAGAGAGAAGAGAGCAAAGAGGAGGGACATTCCTGCTGTCTCAGCTCAGTTCTGGTGGCCTAAATCTGTATCCTAGAGACATGGCTTCCTTGGCAGCTTCTGGGAGCTGTTGCAAGCAACATTTCCCTCCCTTGCACAGTAACCAACAGGAACCAGCTCATGGTGTCTCTTGTTTGTATTTGGAAGCATCCTGGACTTTCTCTGAGATGAATGTGTCATTAAAGCCTGTTTGCTTATTCTGAGACCCTGCTCCCTCCTCTTCTAATGGTTTGTGCTCATTGAGCTGTAGTAATATTTAATGTGAGTTTCTGCATGGCTGGTGCAGCTGGCAGTAAGCTCTAAGTCATTGCACTGGCAGGGGATCTGGCGACCTGCTGCTCAGGCACTGAGGCAGCTTGTCTTGTCTCCACATCTTCCCCTCAAGAAGTTTTCCTTCTGTTCTGAAAAACCTTGTGCTTAGCCAGGTCCTGCTCCAGAGCAGTGAGCTGTGTGGCACTAGAGACTCCTCAGCCTCTGGATGTTGCACATCTGCTTCCAGATTTCTCACTGATTCTTGGAAGATGAAATAGCAGTGCTAATTAATCTAATTCCACAAGCACTGGATTTTCATGGCAGGAGATCAGGTAGCTGCATCTGTTTGGGAGGGAGAGAAGTGTGGGAGGTAAGAAAGACACCTGCTCAGATCCCACTTTTCAGGCTGCTGAAAGCCTGTCAGCTGTAAGCTGCTTTGTGTGTCCCTCCTGATCCAGCAGTAAGTTTTCCATGGGTCACTATAAAGCATGGTTTGCTGCAGTTATTCTCGCTCCATTGTAGTGACTGTCAGGGTGAATTTCCTCCAGAATTCATCCTCACATTCTGAGAAATAGGAGGCTGTGTCTGTGCCACAGATGAGCTCAGCTCAGTGCATGGAGCTGGAATGGTGCAGGAGTATTTCAGTATTCCTGCTGCTCCCTCATTTGGGAGAGTGCTGCAGATCCCCTCTCATACTGGTGTGTGGAAAGCCCTGCTGAAAAAGTCAATGTGACTGAAAGCTGTGTCCTCACCACAGATTGCAGCCTTACAGCCTTCCTCTTCCAAATCTGGCATTTTCTGATGTCAGTAAATTGTAGCAGTGAAAAATAAGGCCTTTAGATCCATTAGATCTAAATGGGTAGCACCTGGAGCAAGACACTGTGACCTGCATGACTCTACAAGTGCAGATGGGACTTTGTGCCTGTTCTTCCTCTTTCTGGAAGGTCAGAGCACAATGAGCAGAGCTGGCTAAGTACACTCTTCAGGTGGAGCACTTATAACATTTTCTTTTAAACTCATTGTACTTTTTAAGTTGGAGTGGCAGGAACTGGTGCTGAAACAGCTCCTGGCTGTGGTTGGCAAGAAGGTTGGCACAGGTCGGAATTCCTGCCTTACCTCTCATATTGCTTCCTGCAGAACCACAAGCAGCAAAGCCTGCTCTGCTGCTGAGAGAAACAGCTGAGAGAAACAGCTCAGATAAAGGGTGAGGAAGTTTTCCTTCTTCTCAGTGATGAACTAGCAGCTTAGGTGAATAATGTAGAAAGGAGCCTTTCAGGAGAGAGTGTTTTGCAGTAGTGTGCACACCAGCAGGGTATTGCTGGAGAGCTGCACATGGATGAGGCTGCACAGCCAGCCCTTGTCTGTGTCCTTCCTCCCACTGCAAGGGGTGAGTGTGGGGAGAGGGGTCAGAGTTTGCACAGGAATCCTGCAGCTGAGCACAGAGTGGTATCAGTCCCAGGGGTTGATGTAAACTGGGGAGGCTGAGTATGGAGTAGAATAATAAATGACTGGTAGGCACTGCCAGCAGGATCTGGATTTCCTTTTCAGGGTGCCAGTGATGTGTAAAGCTGGAGTGTATCTGTAAAACGGCAGCACACAAGCTTTGGGGTTGGTAGTTTATTCCATGGGCTTGGGAACTGATGAATCCCTTCTGTGGTCTGACATTCCTTCCTGGAGTGATACTTCTTGGGATAGTAATGGGTTAGGGTCCTGCTTTGTGGCAGCCATCTATATTTAATGATCCATAAAGGCTTTGCTCTGAGCACAGGTGCTTAGGGGTAGGCTGGAGTGTGGGAATCCACATACCTTTGACAAGCTTGTTCCTTTGGGCCCTGGCAGGCGGGATCCAGGGTGCTTTTGAAACCTGTCAAGGCACCCAAAGGCACCCAGCTAAGCCAGGGGTAATGCCTTTACTTAGGAGCAGCAACTGGCTGGTGTTCAGACAAAATCTAAGTAATTTTTGTAGTGGTTAGGTAAGTCATGCCTGAAGCATATCAGAGCCTCAGCTTGCTTGATACCTGTTTGCAGAAACCTGGAAGTGGCACATGCCTGAGTGACAGCAGAGCTTATCATCAGCACAAGCAAGTAACTTGAGCAGTAAACATGGCACAAGGCTGCCAGGCATGTTTTGTGAGATTATAACCAAGACGCTGCTCCTGACACCTACAATCATTAGTTACAATAACCAGAAGCAAATTATTTTATCAGGAAATTAACTTCCTTTGGCAGTGACAAGCATGTTAGCAAAGTGCTCATGCAGGTATACCTCTGCAGCAATCCCAGGATGTCAGGGCACTAAACGTTCAGGGTTTGATGTCAGCAAATCTTGCCTTTGGAAAGTGCCAGCTGCAGTACTTTAAAGCATTGGGGCAATTTATTGGGTTCTTTTTAGTAGTGCATGTGCTGTGAATTTGGCTCTCATTGTGGAGGCTGGATATCCTTCACCAGCTTAAAGGTTACGTTGCATAGTGATGGTTATGATGTTACAGCTCAAATTATACTTGCAGAACACAGCAGAGGTTGTGGCTTGTTGCACACAGCCCCCATTTTTGCCCTCAGAAGGATTTGGTATCTTGTGTGTCAAACTAGGCACCCAAAATAAATACCTACTTCTTTCTTCATCTCCTGAGCTCCAGCATCTGTCAGAGGCAGACTGTACCACCCCCTCCTTCTCCGAGATGCTGGGAGAAGATTCAGTTCAGCCCTGTTTGTTCAGCCCTCAGACTCTGTCGTGACAGGCAGTGTTAAAAACCTCACGAGGAAATTAATAATTCTGCCTGTGAGCCAGGCGTGAGCGGCGTGCAAGAAATGAGGCATGAGACCACACACAGAATGATGAGGAGAGAACAGGGTAGTGAATAACTGCTGGGTTTGGGGAGCATCATCCATCACATGCACTGGTGGAAGGCAGAGTCCTTGCCTTGGACACTGAGCTTGGAAGCAAAACTACACTGCAGAGCATTTACAAAAGAGGGACAAATTAAGGATGCTGTGTTGGCCCTGACTGGTGAGTGCTTGACTTTGCAGCTAATCTTTCCACACTGTTTTTGGCATGCAATTATGAGTAGATCTAATCAGTGTTTATCAGAGCCTGGAATAGCAGGCAGATGCATGCAGAAGATCCTTCTTGACATGGGAGGCTGAGAGTGCTCCAAGCAGCTTTTGTCCAGTCTGAAAGCTGGTCGAGAGATAATAGAATCATTTAGGTTGGAAAAGATCATTGAACCTAATCACTTAAGATCATTGATCCTTCTGTTTCCAGCTGCCAGGGTGTAAAAGTTCCTGGAAGGTAGAAGAGGGGTGGAAGAGTCAGTAGTGGAAGGGAATGCCTCAGTGAGAGATGAGGGTGCATGTACCCATGCTTGATTTCATAAAGCTTGAGATCAGATAATTCTCTTTCTTGTATAAAGTCCTGTCTATTGTCTTGCTTTTTGTGGGCAAGTGGAATTATAGACTGTACACCTTTAATACATATATTTAAAATAATTTTGTTGAACTTTTTTCCCCAGCAAACACATATTTATATAATTACACTGTAATTCCAACAGTTCTGTGCTGCTGGAGCATTCTGGTATCATTCTGATCTGGAAAGGGTCTGGCAGTGTTTTTCTGTGTCCTACAAAAGGATTTAAAGCAACTGGAAAGGGAAGTGCAAAACACACAGAAAGAAAATAGATTAAAGCCTTGTTGTTGTGTTGTGCTTGCAACTGGGAAAGTGAACCTGCTTAACTAATAATGGTGGAGCCAGCTCAGCCAGCAGATCAACCCCGTGCTTTTGAGCAGCATGTGCATCTCTGGGCTGGTATCCCACTCAAACAGGATCTGTGTTGTGTCCTCAGGTGCAGGTTCTGGTCTGTGGCTGAATTAAGTCAATGTTTTGAGAAGGAGGAGGAGATTCAGGGTCAGGTGTCCATGGTCTGCTTTACTTTGCCAGGAGTGCAAGACTTATAAAGTCAGATCTCCAATTAGAGGAAAGTCATAGCTAATTCTCTCTGTTGTTTTGTTTAACAATTGATGAAGGGTAATCTACACTGGGAAAGGGAGTCCATGCACTCAGTGATAGCTGTGTTGATAAGGGAGAACAGGGACCTGAGAAAGCCCTTCTTGGTTGTGTTTTAAAATTAGACTTCTGGATCAGCCTCAGTGATTCAAGTGTAGAGCAAGACTGTGGTGCTGTGTCCTGCTGTTCCTGTGGAGCTCTGCTTTAGTGGGGTACATTAATGATGCCCTCCAGTTGTTCTGTGGGGCCAGAGCTGTGTGCAGCTCTGTGGCTTTCAGCAGGACCTGGGTGCTCTTAGGAGGATTTGGAAGCACAAAGGGTATTTCTCTTCCTCTTATAGGAACTTATGTAGCTATCAAAGGAGCCTTTGGTGGAAACTCCAGGAGATTTCAGGAATACAAAACTGCTAGCTCTGCTCTGAAAGCTCTGCCCATGAGAGAAACCAGTGTGAAGTTTGATTATTTTGTCAATGAGAATCTCCTATATTACAGAAATTGTCTTTCCCTCCCTTCTAGTCTTGAGCTTTCTTTCCTTTTTTCTTTCTAGCTTGCTGTTGCACAAAGCTTCCTTTTTCCTGTGGGAAGGAACAACTGGGTAATTGAAATGGAACACTAGTGAGGATTTTTTAATGTGAGAGTCAGCATTAATTAGTCAGGTCGGGTGTAATTAGCTTCCTCATCTGTCACTGCTTCTCTCCAACTTGCCAATGACTTTCTTCTACCCTAGATGTCACTGAAAAAGAACTGTCCTGTGGGAGTTGCATGGGTGTTTTTCCTGGCTGAGGTGCAAGTGAGTGATAATCCCTGTGGGGCTGTTGGGGCTTGAGCTGGATCCTGCTGTTTGCTTTGGAAATAGTAGAGGGAAGCCCAGGATATCTCAGTGCCTACCCAAACCAGCTGAATCAGTGTCTCTTCTCTAAAGAAACAGAACCAGGGCTCCAAGGAGTGCTCCAATCCTCTGCCTCTTTCAACCTGGCACAGGCTAAGCTTGCACAGAAGCGAGGCAGAGCTTTAATGAAGGCTGTAGGATTAAGTTCTCTGTGTATATCCTGGAGCTGGAAAAGTAATTGGGCCATGATTCAGTGCTGGGAGTCTCTGGATAGTATGAGAAGTGATGGAGGGAAAACAGGCCAGCCCCCAAGTAAAATTCAAGCAGAAAAAATGCATTTCAATCCCCTTCTGGATGATTTGAGGGTTTATCTCCCCTGCCAATTCCATTTGCTATGTTTTAGGTTGGATAGGCTTTCATGCTGACCCAGGAAGGATCTGAGGAAGGTGGCAAAGCCAGATGAGTCCCAGGGGCAGTGCTAAGTGTGCCATGTCTGGCTTTGGAGCTGAATCAGCTCTCCTGAAGGGGGTTCAGAGCTGTGGACGCAGGCAGATGTGGACCCTTGTGCAGAGGGAGGTTGCACTGCTGGGGACAGCCCAGGGGCCACCCACCCTGCCCTCTGTCCCACACCAAATTGTGATCCTTTCCTGTCTCAGCTCTCATGTGAGTGTATATAGGGGCTTCTCCAGAAACTTCTGTGCTGGAGTTCACACCAGGGCCAGAACTTGTGCCAGTCTGCAGCTGGAGTGTAATACACGTTGGTCAACAGACGTTAGAGGTGCCCATGTGTTACAAACTGGGGTTTTTGGTCACCATGACAATTGATGGAAAAGTCAGAAGGAGAGGCCTGAGATCTGATCCCATCCTTGAGTAGAGGATTTAGCTCTTGGTTAAGAAAGAAGATGGTGTGATCCCTTTACTGCTGCCTTTTCATTATATCGCTCTCCCTCATTTCCCTTTCTTGTCACGTGCAGGCTCTTCTGTCTCAGGATAAGAGTCTTTTCCCTCCTTCTCCTCAGTAACTCAATAAAATGGGGAATTATTATGGCTCTTTACCTCTCTTTCTAAAGAGAGAATACATATACATGTTCAGATCTCACAGTAACTCCATTCTGTTGAAGGAGAGAGTGGGAGAAAAATCAGGAGTGGAGAGGAGGTAACTGCAGGTGCACACCCACCTGCCCAAGTGGGATGAGTGAGGTTTACTGAGTTCCTGCAGCATCAATCTAGACTAATGTGAACTGGAGTTGTAGCTTGGCTGTCCCAAGAGGCTGCAGGGTAACACTCCCTGTCAGCTGAGGGATGGATGGGGATCACACAGCAGCCAAGGGTGTGCTGAGGATGCCTGGCAAAGGTGAGCAGTGTGGGGTAAGCTGAGCAGTGTGGGGTGCTGTGTTTGAGGGCTGGCATGCCAGCAGGCTTTGGACACATATCTTGTCATCTTGGATGGGATTGTGGCTGCATTTGGGAGTATAGACTCTAAGAGAGAAGGCAGGACTGTGGTAAGAATTAAGAGAGGATTAATTTTTCTGGCCTGTGTGTAAGATGCTTTCAACTCCCAGGGTCAGGTAACAAACTGGACCTGTTGGTTCATTCATTCAGTGACAGGGGCTACTGGCTTTGCTGCCTGGAGCCAGAAAAGAGAGTGGCACTTACAGGGTCAGGGCTTTGCTCTGAGGGACCACCACCTGTGGATCCCTGGCTTGAAAGGCCTCTATGAGACACCAAGGGCAAGTCTGGAAACCTGGGAAACCCCTGCTAAGGAGAGCACCTCCCAGGGATTATCCCTTTCTGTCCTGGCCACGTTCTGGGATGGTCAGGGAGGGTTTCCTCCTTCATTCCATGCAAGCAGTAACTGCTTTTTCTTCCTAATTGTTCTGTAGGAATGGAAAAAATGCACTCCACTAAAAATATCCTGCAGGAGTGGAAGGAAGGCAGGTTGTTCAGCCCTTTCCCTTCCCATCACAGGAAGCTGAGCTCAGGAGCTAGAGCAGGGTCACAGTTCTTGGAGGGCTTGATGTGTGCAAGTGTGCATCTGCAGGTGTGGGGGTGTGTGCTTCTGGCCCTGTGTGCACTCTTTGTGGGAAAGATGAATACTGCTATAAATACCTGGGGGAAATCATTGTCAGCTCTAAAGAGAGGAGGATAATGCTCCCTTGCATTTTGTATCTGGTAGCATAAACCATACCTGGGTGTGAGAACCAGGTTAGCTAATTAAATGTTCCTGCTGCTGCAGTTTGAGTAACACACTGTGAATCCCTGCAGTCTCCATGCCTGGTGCTCCTGGAACCATGCAGAGCCTTCCTCTGCCACAGCACTGAGCTCTGGGACTGCCACTTGAACTTCTCCCTCTGATTCCTCTGCCAGGGAGAGTGTGGGATACCTCATGGCAAGGCTGTTGTTTCAGTGGCTGCAGCAGATCTGTGGGGTTTGGAGGGAGTGATGCTTTCCTCCTGAGGGAATTGGAGCCTCTGTCCTGGCTCTGCTGCTGCCAGTCTTGGATTCACAGCTGTGCCTGTGGCACCACTGCTGGGCCTTTCTGACTGCTCCTCTGTCTGTGTGCAGGTGCTGGACATGGAATGCACAGAGGATGACCCATTGTTACAGGACGCCTGGCTAGAGGAGGAAGATGAAGAGGTAGCCTTCAGCTCCCAGAAGAGGCGAGAGGGTGCTCTGTCGTGTGGGAAAAGCCCGTGCAGAGTCAGGCCCCTGTGTGTCACACTGCCTGTGTCTGGCTTCTGGAATATTGTTGGCTGGGTCTTTACCAACCCATACTGTGCTGGCTTCATCCTCTTCCTGGGCTGTGCCATCCCTGCTGTGCTTGCCGTTGTCATGTTCCTCCACTACCCTGCCCTGGACATTGACATCTCCTACAACGCTTTTGAGATCCGCAACCACGAATCCTCGCAGCGCTTCGACGCCCTTGCCTTGGCCCTCAAATCCCAGTTTGGCTCATGGGGGAGGAACCGCCGGGACCTGGCTGACTTTACCTCAGAAACCCTGCAGAGGCTCATCTTCGAGCAACTCCAGCAGCTTCACCTCAACGCTTCCCATCTTGGGGTCAGCGCGCGGGTCAAGCGCAGCCCCGCCGAGGTCGGGGTGAGCTCCCTGCAGGCCCAGGCCCGCCCGGACACAGGAAACCAAACCTCCCGAATCGGGAGAGGAGCCCCACGCTGGGACTACTCCAGCACCTACAGCAGTGCCAACACACAGACACACGCTCACTGGCGCATCGAGCTCATTTTTCTGGCTCGAGGGGACTCTGAGAACAACATCTTCACCACTGAGCGCCTGGTCACCATCCACGAGGTGGAGCGCAAGATCATGGACCACCCTCGCTTCCGGGAATTCTGCTGGAAGCCCCATGAGGTCTTGAAGGACCTGCCCCTGGGTTCTTACTCCTACTGCTCCCCTCCCAGCTCCCTCATGACCTACTTCTTCCCCACTGAGAGAGGAGGGAAGATTTACTATGATGGCATGGGACAAGATCTTGCTGACATCCAAGGTGAGCTGAGGGCCATGGGCAAGGGCTGGCATGCTCAAGGAATGCCTCTCATCGGGTTCAGGTAGTCAGTGGTGTGCAGCTAAGACAAGTGACTGCCTTGTATGGAGAGGAAGATGCTGCTGGGCTGTGCCTTGAGGAATTGTCTTTTCTGCGCCCCTTTTCAACCCTGCAACTCCAGTCACAGGTCACACAGACCCCCACAGGCAAGTGAGGGGATGTCCTACATGGTACAGATGTCTTCTACTGACCCTTGTCCCTTGTAGATGGCTGTGGTTAACTGGAGCAATGCCAGGGCTTGAAAAGACTATAGGGATGAGCTTCCCTGCACTACAGAGCAGATTAAAGAGGTCTGTGGGCTTCTCCAGCAGCTTGTGAGTCACCAGCTGGAAAGGCTTCTATAAGGAGAGGAGGAGAAAGGCCCTGCCTCCTCCTCCCAGCTCTGTACCCTGTACTGTGCACCTCTAAAACAGAGGCTCTGGGTCGTGACAAAGAGGTGACTCATGAGGAGTCTGTGGGTGTGATGTGTCTGTGGGATGTACCCTCCATCTGTCTCCCTAGCCAGGCTGCAGTGGGTGGCTGTCCAGGACCCATGCAGGGAACAAGCAAAGAATTAAGTCCATCTGCTCCAGTAACAGTTCTGCTACCAAAACAGGAAAGAGCATAGTTCCTGGTCTTTCTGGTATAAACTCTAGGGAACTGGATTTTGGGAATAGAGAGACAGTGTCTCTTAGTAAGAACTAGCTGAGTGCCTCCATCTCTGCATCCTTCACACCATCAGATGGCAGAGGTACCAGGTCATTGCAGAGCCAGGACTGCTCTTCCATGGGCATTGTTTAGTTCTTGTGCTTCCAAGTGTAATGGAATTACACATTGTCCCTGTGTAAGAGAAGGAAGAGCACCCAGCAGTGGGAGTATTGATCAGGATGTTGTTGGCTGAGGGTGCTGTGGTTCAGGTCACTCAGGTGGAAGATGTCTGTGATGGGGAAGTGCATGTGGGCAGCAACACAAGCAGTCACAGAACAGAAGTAGGATGTGAGTCTTTGCAATCCAGGTTTCCCTGGCCCTCCTTGCTCTCTGGAAGGCAGCAGCAGCCAGCATCGAAGGATAGAATGACTCCCAGTTTCCCTGTGGCAGACTAGACCCTGTGCCTTGCCAAGACAATTAAGCAGGATCTAACAAAAGTGGTACTGCTTTCTCCTGCAGGGTCCCTGGAGCTGGCCATGACTCACCCTGAGTTCTACTGGTATGTGGATGAGGGCTTGTCTGCCGAGAACATGAAGAGCTCCCTGCTGCGGAGTGAGATCCTCTTTGGGGCACCGCTGCCCAACTACTACTCGGTGGAGGATCGCTGGGAGGAGCAGCGCCACAAGTTCCAGAACTTTGTCATCACCTACGTGGCCATGCTGGCCAAGCAGTCCACGAGGTGAGGGGTGTGCAGGCAGGGCAGGGGCAGTGCACAATGAGGGGAGGGCAGAGGATGGAATAGACCTTTCAGGGCAAAAGCTCTGCCTTAAGGGTCACACCAGGGCAGAAGTGCCTGTTCCACTCCCATAGCCATGTTCCATTTGGCTTCACTGGGAGGGCACCAGGCACAGAAGGCTTGACATGCTAGCTTGGACTACTGGTCAGACATGAACAGTGGCTGTGGCATAATATTGCAGATGAAGGAGAAAAAGCATCTCCATTGAACCTGGGCTCAGGGACAGAGTTGTGAATGATGGTGGGGAGTGTATGGCAGAAACTACTCATATGCTCTCCTTTACTGCCACTTCCCACTGCAGCAACATGCCAGAGACACCAATAGAGACAATGAAAAGAACGTTTGAATCATGCCTGCTTTTCCACCGAGTCCTTGTCTGACGTTGGATCTTTTTGCTTCCATCTTACAAATCCAGTTGCACTGGCTCAAACAGAACTGCCTTCCTGCTCTGAATTTGGACACCACTGGTCTGATGCAGGGAATGAAATGGTCTTTACTCAAGGCTGCTCAACCTTGCCAGATCCAATTCTGCTTTTTCTTTTTGTACAGAGAATTTCAGGGCAGGATAAGTTTCAGAAAGTGCAGGCTTTTTTCACCACCAGGTCTGTATGACTTGGTTGAACAGAGCTTTGTTTGAGTGCTTGTGAGAGAGAGATGATAACATAGAGCTTGAAGGGCTAAAAGAGCATCCCAGTACTCAGGCAGCTGGCAGAAGGCTGTGCATCCCAGCCTCTGTAGCTTCTTAGACTACAGCTTTCTACTGCCCTGAGTCTCAGAACTTCCCAGAGTGAAGGGATGCTGATCTTCAAAAGCAGGTTAGAATGCAGGCAGCCACGGAGCATTCTCAGCAATGGGCTGGGAAAGCAGGTTGTCATTCTGACAAGCCAAAAGGGAATAGAGGCCAAGGCTCAATTCCAAAGCTCAGATCCCTAATAACCTCCTATGGTGCAGCATTATTGTAGTCCTGGTTAAATTATGTTGGATTACTTCTGCTCTCAGCCTGCTTCCAGATGCAGAAGCTGGTAAATCCTATGGTTTCTGATTAAGGTCTCACTCTGCCTGCATCCACTGTGCTAATATAATAAGCAATGATTAGGATTCCAGATGGAATTGGCTTTGAAGGCTCCAGGAACTGTCTATTAGTACCTAAGACCCACCATGCAGTGGAGGAATTTAAACAATATTAGATCTGCTCTTTATTTTTCTCCTTCCCTGTGTGAATTTCACCTCCAGCAGCAACTTTGTTCAACCTGCTCTCACTGCTCTGTTTTCTCAGAGAACTGCCAAGTTATTAGAGCAGTGACCTCCTTTGGCTCTGGAGGAGATGCTGTGCTTTAAACCACCTGGGTCTGCTCCTTTTGTGCTCAACTATTCCTCTTCTTTCATATCTTCCCACCCTAGCAAAGTCCAGGTGCTGTATGGAGGGACGGATTTGTTTGACTATGAAGTGAGGAGGACTTTCAACAATGACATGTTGCTGGCCTTCATCAGCAGTAGCTGCATAGCTGTCTTGGTCTACATCCTCACTTCCTGCTCAGGTAGGCTGGAGTCACAGCTGCCCTGTCCTAACACAAATCCAAATGTGCCATGTCTCTCTGTGTCTGTGCAAGCCTGGGGAGAGACTCTGAGGCTCTGTGTGGCACAGCAGCATGCAGAAGGGCAAGCCAGTCTGATTCTCCAGAGCAGAGATTTGTGGGCAGGGTGAGGGAAAGGCTCACAGGAGATCAGGAATAAGATGGAAATGCCCATCTGCTAATACTGGCATAAATCTGATGTAATTTTTTGCATGAGCCTCGTGGTAAAGAGTCTGCAAGCAGTACTCCTGCAGCCCTGAACTGCTCTGTCACCAACACACTCATGGGAGCCAGTATCCCAACAGGGCAGGTGGGAGGTGTCTGTTCTCCTGAGGGTGGCCAGAGATGCTATTTTTTCCATGTTTCTTTTCTGCTGTAGTGTTTCTGTCATTCTTTGGCATTGCCAGCATTGGGCTCAGCTGCCTGGTGGCTCTGTTCCTGTACCATGTCGTGTTTGGGATCCAGTATCTGGGTATTCTCAACGGTGTGGCTGCCTTTGTCATCGTGGGGATTGGTAAGCTTCTCTTTACTCAAAGCCTGTGCTTTACCTGTGCTGCCTTGCCCTGCCTTCTCTCTGCAGGAGAGAAGAAGGTGATGGTGGCAAATGCAGATTGAATTTTCAGGCCCTTTTCTGTTACCTGTAAGTTTAATATTTACAGGTCAAATGTCAAGGGGGAAATCAGATTTTTAGCAGGTATCACTTCTGTGAGCAGAGTATCAATATCTCTGCTGTCTTTTTCCAGGAGTTGATGATGTCTTTGTTTTTGTCAACACCTACCGCCAAGCCACCCACCTCAAGGACCTGCGCCTGCGCATGATCCACACTGTCCAGACTGCAGGGAAGGCCACCTTCTTCACCTCCCTGACCACTGCTGCAGCATATGCTGCCAACATCTTCTCTCAGGTACCCTGCACCTTTGGGGTTCGCGTTTTCCATTTCTGCTGAAGGGCCTAGTACATCAGGAACCTGCCAACACCATCTGTCCTCTCCTTCAGCAGTGGGCTGTGAGACCTACTTCCTACAGGGCTGTCTCTTACAGCCCTGTAAGGTGCTGGATTATCCAAGGAAATACTTCTGTGCCACTAATAAAACAGGTTCTGTCTCAGTGCTTTACCCACCAGGTTTGCTGATTATCATGACTGAGGTCAGCATGTGCTGTTCTCAGGTTCCTCCAGACGTCTCTTCCTTGCCCACTGTCTCCAGCAATCCTGCCCCAGTTGTTCTCAACCCTGTGTTCTCTCTCTTCATGCAGATCCCAGCTGTGCATGATTTTGGGCTCTTCATGTCGCTGATTGTGTCCTGCTGCTGGGTAGCTGTGCTCTTCACCATGCCAGCTGCTCTTGGAATATGGACCCTCTATGTGTCCCCGTTAGAGAGCTCCTGCCAAGCCAGGTGAGCCCTGGAGCCTGTGGGTGAGAAGTTGTGGAATTTGCAGTCAAGGAGGTTTGCAAATTCCTTCTCTATCATCTCAGTTTATCCTCATTCCCCTCAGGCAGCTTGGCTTTGGCTCTGACAGAATGGAAATTTTAAGTTCTGCCATTCCAGGTTGGAGCAAAATGGAAGGGTCAAACCCCAGTCTCATTCTCTCTCAGTCAATGCTCTTGGTTGAATCTCATGGAGTATTGGATGATTTGTTTCCTCGGAGCATTAATGCACAGCTAAACCTTCAATCAGTGGAGACAAAAGCCCTGCAAGGCAGACAGATGACCATTGCTCCTGCCTGTGAGCACAAGCAGGACGTGGAGATTTGTGTTTGAAAGTCAGCACATATCCTCTTCTCCTGCTCTTTAGCACTGTGGATTACCTGGCCTGATTTTATTCATTAGCAAAGAGATGAATTGCTGAAACTCCCATCCCTCAGCACCCCGTGTCCACAGCTCAGCCCTGCTCTGTGTATCCAGCCCAGCCCTTGCCCCCTCAGCACTTAGCAATGGAATTTGCTCCTGGCAGTGCCTGTTGTCTTTCCAAGCAATTGGAGCAGGTTGTTGCTTTGCTCCTTGCCACTGACAGAGCTCACCTGTAACTCTTCACAGGGTATGTGGCTTAAAACTCTTGCCTTTGTCTCCTTTCCTGTCTCAATCCAGCTGCAGTCAGAAGTGCACCAAGAAGAGTGCCTTGCACCTGGCTGAAGATCTCTTCATTGCCTCAGACACAACCTCCAGAGCAGGCCGAGAGACCCTTCCCTACCTGGACGATGACATCCCACTGCTCAGCGTGGAGGAGGAGCCTGGTATGTGGCTGCTGTGTGGTGCTTTGGGGGGATCACACTGCCCTCTTCATCCTGCAGTTCTTCCTACCCCTGACACTGATCCTTGCCTCAGTTCCCTGAATTTTAAGCTGGAGATGGTGCCATCATGGAGTCAGAACTCAGTATTCTTTGTAAGTTTGTTTTGAGATCTTCAGTGGGTGTCAATGATGCTTTCTTAACTACTTTGCTAATTCTCTTGGGTTCACTGTGGTCTGCCTCCTGTATGGAATCACTGATTGTGACATGGATGTAGCCATGAGCCATCTAATCCATAACACCAGGACAGCTCACCATGGAGAAAAGTTTTCCCTCCTTCCCTGCCATTTGGAGCACTGCATTTGGGAAGCAGGAGAAAGAACACTGTTGCTCTCCCTAAAGCAGCTCCTTCATCATGGTATGAGGAGGGCAGTGACTTGCCTGATATCACATAAGCAATCTAGAAAAAAGCCCAGAAATTCCCTGTCTGTTGTTGTTAGGAGATAATCCTTCCAGCCCTGATCCCAAGAAAAACGGTGCTTGCAGGGTCATGCTCTCCTGTACTTGGCTTTTAAAACTTGCTGGAATCTCTTCATTTTAAAACTCCCAACAGCAGTGGTCAGGGCAGTGAGTACCTTTCAGGCATAGAAGCAAACTGGAACTGGAGATAACTAAATCAATTCCATGGCATGTGCAGAGCCCTTGCTGCAGAGTAGGCTCTGAGATGCCTTTGACAGGCAGGCAGAGAAGCTCTGGCTCTGTGCTGCAAGAGTTCTCCTTAGTATGCTGGAGCCACATGCAGTGGTGATGAATGGAAATAATCCCTCTCTTCCCTGCAAACAGCAGAATGTTTTCCTCCAGGGCTCCTGGGCATCAGGGAACTGTGAAGAAGCAAAGCAGCTTGTTCCAGTCACTGACCAAGCGTGGTTTGTAGGTTGGCTGTACAGTGTGCCAAGCGTGCTTCATCCCACTACAGCAGGTGCCCACTTCTCACACACAGAGAAGGGGACAGTTCCCTTGGCATCTCTGATCTGGAGAATCAGGGAGGAGCCAGGCTGCAGTCAGGAAGAGGTCAGCTGTGTTGTAATTAGCAGTAAGACATATTTAGTGACAAATTCTGCCTGGCCCAAGAAGCATGCAGTGTCCCTGTGACCTTATGGACAGTGTTTGTGGGTTTTGGTACAGTAAGAAATAGCCTGAAGCATAGATTTGGACTGAGCTATGGATTTACATGTGTAGCTGTTGCATGGCAGTGACTTGACAAAGATGCTTCTTAAACCATCCTGGAGTCACTGCCTCTGCCAGGGTCATACTCCATCTCTTTAGCTTGAGTGAGTTGTACAGCACCTTGCAGCTTTGATAAAGGAGAGCAGAGAGCTCTGAGAGACACTCATGAAACTGAGACTGCTTTTGATTTCTCTCTATTCTAGTCTCCCTGGAAATGGGGGATGTCCCCTTGGTGTCTGTGATGCCAGAAAATCTGCAGCTCTCTGCAGAGAAGAGCAGCCGGGGTCACTTGATAACTCACCTGCAAGAGCTGCTGGAACACTGGGTGCTGTGGTCTGCAGTGAAGAGCAGATGGGTGATTGTGGGTAAGGAAGGAGGCGAGTTGCATCTACATGGATTTTAGAGGGTTTGAAATTTCAGTCAGTCTCCAAGCTTTGATTATTAGTGACAAAAGGTGGAAAAAGGGACATGGTAAATGGATTCTAACACAATGGAAGAATTCTTCCAGAACAGTCAGTCCCTAAGGGACTTTTCCACCCCTTTCCTAGTCAGATCTAAAGTGGCAAATCCTGATGGGAGCTTTTTCCAGGCATGGGGCTTATTACAAGAAAGCCCAGCTGCCAGTGTGCTTTAGTGGCTGTTCTTTTTCCAGCTGAAAATACCATCTTCTACCACATGCCTGCTCTCTGCATGTCTGAAGTGTGAAGTGCATGTGGGGTCCCACACTTACCCAGGTTTCTCCTTGCAGGGCTCTTTCTCCTGGTTTTGCTCCTGTCCATATTCTTTGCCAGCCGCCTCCATCCAGCCAGCCGTGCTCCAGTCTTGTTCCGGCCAGACACAAACATCCAGGTGCTGCTGGACCTGAAATACAACCTGAGTGCTGAAGGTATCTCCTGCATTACCTGCTCAGGTGAGAACTCTGGTCCCCAAACCATGGTGGGTGGGGGCAGCCCAGCTTGGCCTAAGCCCTGGACTGGAGGAGCTGCAATGTGAGGCAGACACCTACAGTGTCCAAATATCTCATTGGACATTGGATGCACCCCGTGGAAAGGAGGCACACATTGGGAATGGGATGGCTGAGTACCTGAGTGGAGTATTTAGAAAAGTATTTCCTGCTTTAGCTGTGAACTGCCTGAGTGTTTCTTCTGGAGCAGTCCCTTCACAGACCATGAAAGCTGGTATTTTTATTCATGTCTTATGTCACCCAGCTGAGGGTGTGTGGCACTTGAGGGTCTGTGGTACTGTGGCACCGTGTTGCCTGCTCAGGGTTTGGTATTCAGCAGCAGAGTCTGTGGTATGCACAGGCCTGGTGCATCTTTTCTCATGCCATTCACTCTTTCCTCCCTGACTAACCTTGTGGGACAGGTTTGTTTCAGGAAAAGCCCCACAGTTTGCAGAACAACATCCGAACTTCCTTGGAAAAAAAGAAGAGGGGCTCGGGGCCACCTTGGGGAAGCAAAGGCAGCATGAGTGATACAGGGCAGCAAGGTGAGTGAGGCATGAGGATTCTGGCCACATGTGTGGCTGGGGCTCAAGGATCCACTGGGGTACAAACCAAACCACGCTTTCTGAATAGCTGTTGGGGAATAACTGTGTTCAGAGCCCAGAGCCTGCCCCACTTGCAGAGCCCTGGGTTGGTGCTGGATATATGGGGGATCTTTAGAATTCCCCTTTCCCTGAATACCTCCTGCTCTCTAGGACATGTCCTGTAACCCAGGTGGCAGTATTGTCTAGTGTCATATCCCTCTGATCTGAGTACAGGGATAGGAGCTCCAAGCTTTCACATCCCAGTCCTGTTCACAACCTTGTTGGCAGGTCACAAGGACAGTAAATTCAGTTTGCAGGGGATTTTAAGGATAAAACAGGATGAATCAATAAGCCATCAGGAATTACTGCAGCTCAGGATGTATTTGAGACAGCCTTTGAAAGGTGTGCTGTGCTGCCACAAGGCAGAGGTGTCCCAGAGCAGAGATCAGACCATAAGAACCCTCCTTTGCTCTGCCTGTGTCTGTAGGATTTGCTGATTGAGAAGTATCACCAAACCTCATGCCCTCTGTTTCCTTCAGAGCTCCAGGGGACTGTGTATATCTCCAAGTCCAGGAGCAAGGGAAGACCAGCCATCTACAGATTCTCTCTGAATGCCAGTGTCCCTGCGCCCTGGCAGATGGTGTCACCAGGAGATGGGGAGGTGCCTTCATTCCAGGTAAGTCAGTCCAGGATGGTGGACCCCTCTAGCAAGAGGGCAGCACTCAGCAGGTGAGCACAAGAGCCTCCTCCTGTCTCTCCCTGGGTCCTGTGTAGCTTTGGGTGACATTTTCAGGGCACTGCAGTAGGGTAGTTAACACAGAAGGCATTGAGCTTGGCATGCAAAATGATAGCTTGGAGTGCCACATGACTTCACCTGTTGCTGTTGTGAGGTGACTGTCAGTGATGGGGGCAAAACTGTGGGCAGATGTCCCTCACCCTGGGCAGAGCAGCCAGCATTCAGCCTGGGCCACTGGGAATGGGGGTGTTAAGGGGCCCATCACACACTGGCCATCACTGGGAAGGGGCAGGCTGGGGCTGTGCCTGCAGTGCTCATTTTGTGTGGCTGTGCCAGTGCCCAGGTGCTCAGGGAGGAGGGGAGAGTGTGATGCTAACATGCAACAGGCTGCAACCCTGTGGAGTTAAGTGTCTGTTTTCATTAATCCGTTGCTTAGGTGTATAGAGTGCCTTTCGGTAACTTCACCAGGAAGCTGACAGCTTGTGTGTCCACAGTAGGGCTGCTTAAGCAGATGAGCCCCAGGAAGTGGATGATGACCACCTTGTCCTGTGACACCAAGAAGGGCTGGAAGTTCGATTTCAGTTTCTACGTGGCCTCCAAGGAGCAGCAGCGAACACGGTAACCTTCCAAAATCCCCTTCAGGACAAGGAACAGAAACAGCACAGCTGAGAGGCTGATGGGAGATGCCTAATGGCCAGTGCTAGTCCTGCCCTCAATCAGTGACATCCATGGCTCTAGAATCTGCTTTGCTGCATATATGCCCCATCTCTGCAATCACTTTGCAGGCCCATAGCATCATTAACAATGCAGAAGGCTTGAGAGACTGTGACTGGGGCTTCTTGGGGTGGCAAAAAGATGTTGCTGATCTGGTTCTTGCCCTTACCCACCTGCAGTCTTGGGCTGAATGGGCAGCACAGAATATGCAGTGTCTAAGGCTACAGGTCTGCAGATGTTCACCTTTCCCTTTGCTTCTGTCCCTGAGAATGTCTGCTTCCATGTAACACTTTGGACGCTTCATCTTTTCTCCCTCTGTTCCCCCATAACAAACTTTCTTTGCTGCACAGGAAACTGTACTTTGCCCAGTCACACAAGCCCCCTTACCACGGCCGAGTGTGTGTGGCACCTCCGGGCTGTCTGCTCAGCTCCAGCCCAGATGGACCCACCAAAGGCATCCTGTACGTTCCCAGTGAGAAAGGTAAGCTGACGAGCCCTGTTCAAACCTGCCAAGACCCAGAGAATCAGACCTTTATGCCACCTAACATAACCAACCTTTATTGTGTATTTACCAACAGCACCCAAAGCAAAGCTGTCAGCCACCTCTGGCTTTAACCCCTGCATGAACACGGGCTGCGGGAAGCCGGCGGCGCGGCCGCTGGTGGACACGGGGGCCATGGTGTTCGTGGTGTTCGGCATCAGAGGCGTCAACCGCACCAGGCGCCCGGACAACCACGTCCTTGGAGACATGGTACACGAGGGCTGGCACGCTGGGCTGGCTGCAGGGGCTGGGGAGCGAGGGACAGGCTCTCTGCATGCTGTTCAGTTAGTACCCCCAGCCCAGGGTGGTCCAGCAGTCTGGACAGATGGAAGGGCAGAGGTTGTGGCATTGCGATGAGCCAGTAGGGTTCTGTTCTGGCAGATTGACAAAATAATGGAGATCAGGAAGTTCTTACTGAAAAAGCACTTCAGACTTTTCAGAAAATCCCTCTGAGTGCAATATAGAACCTTCTAATTTTGAGTCTGAACCTGGCTTTCCTGAGGATTTCAGAAACAAACCCATCTTGAGCACAGTACAAAATCTCACTACAAATTCAAGACTGAGGGAACTGATATCTTTCTATAATGTGTATCTTGTTATGAAATATTAACAAAAAAATAAAAATCAATTACTTTAGGGAAAGGTTACTAAATGTGACTTTCCTAGAAACAACTTATCTCTGAGATCTGATACCTTGACACATGACAGTCTTTCCCTAGGAAAAATATGCTTAGCTTGGCTGATGCACTTCAGCTTTCTGCTGTTCTTCCTGCTCTGTGGTTTGGGGGCACTGTGCAGAATCAGCCTTTGCCTGTTTCCTCTGAGGGGGCAGTGAGAAATGCAGGCAGTGGAGCAGGCAGGGAGCTGGAGTGCCAGTTGCTGTGTGTGTGTCTCACGTGTGGTGCTCTTGCATTGTGTCTCCTTGTGAAAGGGCAGTGTTATCTACGATGACAGCTTTGACCTCTTCAAAGAGATTGGCAACCTGTGCCGCCTCTGCAAAGCCATTGCCAGCAACTCTGAGCTGGTGAAGCCCGGAGGGGCTCAGTGCCTGCCCTCGGGTAGGTCAGACCAACTCCTCTGCAGCCCTACCTGTGCTTGCTTGGGGTCCTCAACAGCAAACCAGAAAGGGTGACTGCTTCTTGCTCTCTCCTTTCCTTCCCAAGGCAGCTTGACCCTTCTTTGGGATTTAATCCAGAAAGATAAGAGCAGAATTGCATTTGTTCTTTCCAGTTGTGGGTATTGCTTGAGATACAATCTTTTGATTCAGTAAATATCTTCTTAGTAGCTCCTGAATAGCAATGAACTCACACCTGATCTCGTTGCAGTGAGGCTGCTCACTGTCTCTGTGGCTTTGCATACCTGAGCAGTGACCATCTCTCCCTTCAGAGGTCACAAGGTTGTGGAGCTGAGCCTAGGAAGTGTATATTGGCTTCAGGCTAAAAGTCAGTTTCATGCCTGGAGCAAATCCCTGCCAGGCCAGGCAGACAGCCCAGCACTTGCTCTCTGTGCTGCTTCCTGACAGCTGGGGACAAACAGCAGTGGCACTGTCCTGTTCCATGCTGATGACAGAGAGTGTCCTTTCAGGCTACAGCAGCTGAGAGCTCTGATGCTGAGACCTCAAGGGCTTTGGCAAACCAGAGTGGCAAGGGGAAGCAGCTGCAGACAGATAGATCCTGTGACTCTCTTGGGGCTCTCACTTAGGTTGTTGGTTGGGGTTTTTTTCATCCCCTTGCTCCAATGTGCTTCCTTTCCCTGTTCTGCCCTCCATCTCTTGCTCTTTCTTTCTCTCCAGGTTACAGCATCTCCTCCTTTCTGCAGATGTTGCACCCTGAATGCAAGAACATCCCTGAGCCAAACCTGCTGCCTGGACAGCTCTCTCACGGGGCAGTGGGGGTGAAGGATGGGAAAGTGCAGTGGATTTCCATGGCATTTGAATCGGTGAGCACAGGGCATCACCTGGTGGCATTATCATTCTGGTGACAGTTTCCTCTTGTTACTTCTGGGGGTTTAGCTCTGCTCTTTCTGCACTGGCCACTTACTTCCATTTGCAGCCATAATTTAGTGCTTATTAGTGTTTGTTGCAGACAGATGCCTGCACTCACAAGTTGGTAGAAGTGGCTGCTTACCCCACAATTAGCTCAGGCAAAGAGATGGTGGCAGATTTGCCCGAATGCCACAACCAGTTCTGCCTGGTGCTGCCACTCGAGCTAGGTTGTTCTGCCCTTTTCTTTGCCATGCATACCCTGCCCAAAGAACAGGACATGAGTGATGTGTTTATCTCCTTACAGACAACCTACAAGGGGAAATCGTCCTTCCAGACATATGCTGACTATCTGAAATGGGAGACATTCCTGCAGCAGCAGCTCCAGCTCTTCCCAGAGGGCTCTGCTCTCCGGCATGGTTTCCAGACCTGTGAGCACTGGAAGCAGATTTTCATGGAGATTATAGGCAAGTGACTGCCATGATTCTCTCCCTGGGGAACACATGCTCTCTGATACATCTTCACAGCACGCTCTGCCCCATGTGGTGGGCATGGATTATATCTGCAGTCCCTTGCCATTGCTGTGCAAACTCCTAAAGCCTGTTCCTGCCCTAAACAATGTGTATTGTCAAAATTAGGCAAAGCCCAAGGAAATAGGTAAAGGAAGGGACTCAACCCTGCTGATGGGAGATTCAAGATCACCTTCTTTCCGCTTTCATCCTCCCCTTCCTGTCTTCCCCAGTGTGAGTCCCTGCCTGCCTTGTTGCCAGCAGGAACATGGTGCCTTTCTCATCGCAGCTGTCACCTTCCAGGATTCATATCAGCTGGCTGTTTCCTTCCAGGAGTGCAGAGTGCCCTCTATGGTCTCGTCCTCTCGCTGGTCATCTGTGTGGCTGCTGTGGCAGTGTTCACCACACACATCCTCCTCCTGCTGCCAGTGCTGCTCAGCATCTTAGGTAAAAACACCAATTCCAATGTGTCAGGCTTTCACTTTTCCTGAAATTGGTGGATTGTGGCACTGCTGATTCTCTGTTTTGAACTGAATTGCTCATATTCCATATAAACCCTCTTGGCTTTCTGGGAGCCAGTCCTGGAGAACAGACTGGCTAAGTGAACAGAAGAAACTCTCAACAAATGCACAGGAACTTCACTGGGAAAGTAGATTTGTGTGTCTAATTCCCAGTGTGTTTTATCTACACAATCCCTTCTATTTGCTTAAATAAGGGTTTTAGCTACACAAATGCCATCTCTACCTGTTCTGTGTAATAATGTGATTAAGTCCCACAAGCTTTGAATAACAATTGTACTACTTTCCAAGAACCTGCACCTTGGCTACTGTTTCCAAGCAGTGGGAAATGTTTAAAGTGGAGTCTTTTAGCATTTTTTTTTAGTATTTGAAGCAAAATTGTAAATAGTTTCCTCTCCCTGGCTGGTGATTTGATAATATTGGGGTCTAAGTGTGTTGCTAAACTTCTCAATGTAAAAATCCAATCCATCAATTTGAAAGCACTTAGTCTCCCACATATGACTCACAAAAACTAACAGTACTCTTTGCCTTCAAAGAAGTGTGCTCAGCCTCTGTAGCAAGCAGAACAACACTTCCCTGTGGTGCTTGTGTGCACACATGGACACTTGTCTGGGCTTGGATTCATTTAGCAAGCGTTAGTCTAGATTGGCATCAGTCTGTCAGTTTGCCTGATATTTAACCAGGTGTTCCACTAGGCCCAGCAGGTCTGGTCACCTTATGAAATGGTCCCTGTGCTAAGGGAAGGGTGAGGGAGGTGTTTTTCTCTGTGGCAGGGGGAGTGGGTACCAGATTCAGGCTGGGTGGCACACAGACCTGTGGGGTATGATCCCAATCTCCCCAGGGACTGATGTGTATCAGCAGGCTTGTGCAGCAGTCCCAGAGTCCTTCACGTTTGCCTAACAACACCTTCCTCACACAGGGGTTGTCTGCCTGGTGGTGACCATCATGTACTGGTCTGGCTGGGAGATGGGAGCTGTGGAAGCCATTTCCCTCTCCATCCTCGTTGGCTCCTCTGTTGATTACTGCGTGCACTTGGTGGAGGGCTACCTGCTGGCAGGGGAGAACCTGCCACTCCAGCAGGCAGAGGTGAGCTCTGTTCTTCCTTCAGCCTTGCATTCTTTCCTCTTGTGCCCTCCAGGCCACTGCTGTGATGCAGGATGCATGGTAGGCAAGGGGGGCTGTGTCCTGGCACCCTCAGAGCAGCCCTGGGCTGTGGTGTTTGCTGCTTGTCCAGCTGACAGCTCCAGACTGTGAGCTTGTGAACCTGAGTACAGTAAACTCAGATGAGGGTTTCCAACCCCCATGGTTGTCCCTTTCTTGCTGGCCACAGCTGTGTCCAAAGCAACCCATTTTCATGTCCAAGTGAAGACAGTCTGTGCTGGAACAGCTCTACACTAATTCTGTAAATTGAAAATTGCTTTGCTGGACCACCAGCTCACCTCTGGCCTTGTTAACATCTTGTGTCTCATTGGGAAGATGGAGACCACAAAAGCCTGGGGTCTGTGATGCCAGGAGGAGTGTCTGCATGCAGTGCCTGTGTGGTGTGGCCCAGCAGTCAGTCTGATGTGGTGGAAAGGAGGCACAAAATCCAGCAGCCTTTGCCTCTGCTGGGTTTTAACCCTATGGCTCTTTGCTCGCTGTGCTCAGAGACCGCACAAATTGTCTGAGCTGCACTCAGGCAGCCTCTTCATCCCAGGACTGGGATCCTACCAGCTAAGCCACCCTCTCAAAGCCTAAAGCACCAGTGTATCCCCACTGTGGCTGTGCTAACGCTGCTGTCCCTTCCCCAGGACCCCACAGCCTGCCGGCAGTGGAGGACAATGGAAGCAGTGCGGCACGTGGGTGTGGCCATCGTCTCCAGCGCCGTCACCACCGTCATCGCCACGGTCCCGCTGTTCTTTTGCATCATCGCCCCCTTTGCCAAGTTTGGCAAGATCGTGGCCCTCAACACGGGAGTCTCCATCCTGTACACCTTAACTGTGAGCACAGCCCTGCTGAGCATCATGGGGCCCGGCACCTTCACCCGCAGCAGGACTTCCTGCCTCAAGGCAGTGCTGGGGGTGCTCCTGGCTGGCCTGCTGGGGCTCTGCATCTGCCTTGCCCTGCTGAAGAGTGGATTTAAGATCCCCCTCTCCAATGGGACAGCCCTGTAGACCCCAGGCTAAGAGCCATGTGCTCTGTCCTCTTGCTCCCTTTCTTTTTTCTTTTCTTTTTAAAGAATATTTTTTGTAAGAAAAAGAAGAGGAAAAAAAAAAAGTCCCTTTTTTCATGAAGTTTTTCAACTCCAGATGCACTTTATTTTCTAATGGGTTTTGCTCTAAACTTGTATTTATTTTGGGTAGTGATGGATGGATGATGGACAGTGAGGGCTGCCCAGGGAATACCTCAGCCCATGAATAGGAGAGGAGGAGGTTTCCTTCTCTCAGTTTTCTTTCTGCTTTCTTTTTTTTATTTTCTTGTTCTTTTAATTTATTTTTAACAAACAGGGCTTTCTGGACCCACAAAGCTAAAACAGGAGAATTTGGGAAGGTCATGTGATCCTTTCAAAAACCCTTCCCTGCATCCTTCCCCTCCACTTGCCCAGGGTCAGCATTGCAAGGTGATGTCCTACTCCCACACCAAGCCTGTGCCTCGTTACTTGAGCCTTCAAGAACAGCAGTGAGCTGTTGGACAGGCCTGGAGAACAGGATTGTCTGGATCCCTTTGCCAGGCCCTGTGCCCAAGCCAGACCAACAGTGCACAGGAGCTCTTAGGGGTGTCACTTTGGGATCCAAACTAGAGCTGTTGCTGTGTGGCACCACCTGCAGTGGACCTGCTTTCA
Source organism: Cettia cetti (assembly GCA_013401135.1). Classification (NCBI taxonomy): domain Eukaryota; kingdom Metazoa; phylum Chordata; class Aves; order Passeriformes; family Sylviidae; genus Cettia; species Cettia cetti. The sequence goes on from VZUI01072069.1 coordinate 32,532, forward strand.
TGATTCAGGGAGCGTGTTGGGACACACGGCATTACCCTTCTTTCTGGAGGGACAGTATTGGGATCTCATGTGTCTGTGAACAGCCATAGGAAGCAGATGGTGCCCTCAGCAGCCTGCCCTCCTCTCCCTCATCTCAGTAGTGAGGTCAAGTTTCAATGCTCAGCCCCCCCGGTCACCTCACCAGTCACTGCCTCTGCTCTTCCTGGTGGAGAGAAAAGAGAGCCCTGAGGTCCCTGCAGAGCTCTTTGTTCACAGCAGACAGCTCTTAGCCTGAGGTAACCCCTGGGACCAGGCAGAGCCCATAACTGGTGCTGTGCACAGCATCCTCTGTGGCAGTTCAGAGACACCCTCCTGTGTGGAGACCCGAGGGCAGCAGAGCTGCAGCTGCTGTCTGCTCTGAGCAGATGGTTTATATTAAAGTAAAATGAAATCACAAACTGGTGCCATTAACAAGTACATTTTAAGCATCACTGATTCTATCTTATTTTTAAAATTGAAATAGCTGAGTGTGCTTTAATATACAGCACATCTGATCCTTGGCAAAAGGGGAGGGTCAGGCCCACTGGGAGATGCATTAACCAGAATTTACAAGGGTGCCAATAGAATAATGGGGTCAGGAAGCAGCCTGACTCGATTTCTTTGCAGGTTCCATGCTCTGGTGGCTTTGTGTTCTCTGTCTGGATCTACACCTCTTTCTAAGATGAAAAATTGCCATTGCCAGCCAGTTTGTGGGGCCTGCAGTGCTGGAGAGACTGAGCTGCTTCTACTTGCCCAGTGCATCCCTGCTCTTATCCCTGCCAGTCCTACACCTTCACATAGTGTCATCCCTGTGAAACTGGATCAAATACTTGTTGCTAAAGTAGGTTCCCCAAGCTGGAGAGAGGAGTTCCTATTGTTTCCAGGACTCCAGAGCAATCCTGCTGCAGGCAGTGAGGGTGCTGAGAAAGTGAGTAGAGCAGAACCTGAGTAGCCTGGTTTCTCCTTGCTATCCCATGGTGCAGCTGAGTTTCCCCTTCCTGCAAAGTGTTAAATGTTTCTTGGCACCTACCTCTAATCTGCACCAGCTCCTTCATAATGACCCCTGTGCCCATGAAGAAATGGTTCTGGAAAGGATTTTTGGCTGTTCTTAAGCAGTGCTATTTTGATGGCTGCTGTGCACAGTTCAGCCCCATCCTTGACCTGTAAGCCATCCTGTGTCTGTGCTCCAGATTTAACTCTTGGTGGTGCCCTGAGCACTCCTAAGTGGCAGTGACTGGAGAGGACAAGTGATTATGATGAACAGCCCCTGTGTGGCTTTGCAGGTGCTGCAGGGGACAGCAAGGTGACAATGGTGCTGTGGCCAAGGATGCTCTGGCTGGTGGCTTGACTTGAACTTAGCAAACACTTCTAACCTCTTTTGGGTGATTAAAGCTGATGGATATTTCTAGGTCAGCAGATAAGAGAAAAAGGTGCTGAGGGCACCCTTAGAGGAAGTTCCTCTTCCTATAAGTATGAAGAAACCTTTAAAGGCCTTTAAGAAAAGGCACAGATGTGCTTTGAATCCTGCAGAGTTGAAAGCCTATGTGAGCCCCTGGTATCCTATGTTTGGGCTCACTAAAAAAGGCAACATAAAACCCCCACCTTCAGTGTGATTCTGGACATGCCATGCTGGGAACATTCATTCAGACCCTGTGGGGAGGCAAAGATTAATTTTAAAGTAGAGGGAAAGCTTTTATGTCTCTTGGGTCTGATCTGGCAGTGTCTGATCTGCAGACAAAAATAACAAGAGTTCTTGGCACGTGACAGGATCCATCCAGTTTTCTGAAGCAGGTAGGGAAAAGGACAAGCTATCATTTTTCCTCTCTCTCCAACCAGCCCATGCTCCCTCAGTGCAGAAGGACTGGCGGGCACCAGCAGGAGCAGGGCATCACCTTGGCTGTCATTGCTACTGGGAATGCAATGGCTAGAACGATTCTAAAGGAAGAGGGGAGACCAGGATAAGTGCAAATTATTCACAAAGGCATGCTGAGGAGATTGTGCCCCTCCAGGAGGGAAACTGAGGCAAGGAGAGGAGGAGGAACTTACACCAGATATAGCAGGATGGCAGAAGAGTCAGTAGAGGAGCCTAGGTGATATTTTATGCTGCAAGGACTCAATGAATGCTGTAACCTGAGGCCCTGATTAAGCACAGTCATGACACCTGTCTTAAGATCTAAGTAGACATTTGCCCCATCACTGCTTCACCCTGAACAGCTCTGTGGTCAGGGTGGCTGATGCTTTCTCTACATACAGTGGAGTGAGAGAGACTTAAAGGTGGGGCCCAGCCTTCTGCAAAACACTTAAAGCATCCTAATCTCCCCAGGCATCTGGAGACAGCAAACGAGTAGCAGATGTGTACATCCATGTCCACACAGGCAGTGTCATCTTTGTGATTACAGAATACTCATAAAACTATAGAGGTAAGAAAAGGGATGGCTTTATCTGAGCAAGTGTGGAGGTGGAGCTGACAGCCCTGCTGGGAATTGATGCTCCAAGGCAGATGCTCATGGATTAAAAAGCAAGGCCTCACCTATCTGGTGCTGTTCCAGGAGCAGATGTTCACCTTAAACAATTCCTCCCACACCTTTGCCTATCTTCTTTCTCTGATGACTCCTCTGTTTCACAGGCCATCTCCTGGGCCCCGTTGTCTTGCTGAGCAAGGTTCAGCCTTCTCCATGGTAGGTGTTTGTGCCCAAGGTGCCCACAGAGTCTGGACTGAAAGTGGCTGAAGAAATCATGAGAATTTCCTTGGGCAGAGGAAGCCAGTTAAACAGCTTTGCACAAAGCTTTCAGTTTTGATGTTTCTAAATAGAACACATCAGATCTTACTTGGAAGAAAATGCTCTGATTTTCCATTTCAAAATGATCTTGGTGCAATTAAAAGGCATACAGGAATTTTCAGCTGGCACATGGCAATGGAGTGTGCCTGTTAACTGCCCACTCCTTTATTTCTAGTAAATCCTGGTTTGAGGCTTAACCTCTGAAAAGTTAGGTTAGTGTTTGAGGAGGGGGTCATTCTGGAACTATGCAGTCTCGTACAAAACACAAGTGGGTCTTGTTCTGCCCAGAAGTCCTCTCCCTTCCAGCACAGGGCAGTAGAAGAAGGACACTGCTCCTTGGTGCTGAAGCTCTGAGATTGATGCACAGAGCTGGTGTGACTGCTCTTTGCCTTCAGTGGAGCTACTGAGTGAGTCCAGGGCTCCCCATGGCTGTGGACACTTGGAGAAGGAGTCCCTGCTCACAACAGCCCTGTCCACATCAGCTTTGGAGTAAAGAGGAAGAGAGTTGATGTGCTGTGCAGAGATCAGCATCAGAGGAAAGAAAAGATCCATGACTCCTCACTCTGTTTGTTTCTTTATGTTGTGGTGCCTCTTGAGGTTTGGGCAAGTGGGGCATCAGATTTGGCCACTGACCTGAGGAACACACTGGTGACTGTCCCCAGCTGGATGCAGCACATCCCCCACCACTCTCTGGGCCTGGCCATGCAGCCAGTTCCTAACCCAGCAGAGAGTGCTCCTCTCTGGGCTGCCAGCTTTTCCAGGGGTGTGCTGAGAGAGGCAGTGTCAAAGACCTTGCTGAAGTCCAAATAGACAACACCCACAGCCTTGCCTGCATCCACCAGGTGGGTCACCTGGTCATAAAAAGAGATCAGGTTGGTCAAACATGACCTGCCCCTCCTACAGCTGTGCTGGCTGGGTCTCAGACCCTGGCCATCCTGTAAGTGCTGCATGATGGCTCTCAGTATGAACTGCTCCAGGAACTTTCTGGGTACTGAGGTCAGGCTGACTGGCCTATAATTAACACTATCCTCCTTCCCATCCTTTTTGTGAATGGGTGTCACATTGGCCAGCTCTCAGTCATCTGGAACCTCACCAGTGTCCTGCACTGAATTTCTGTAGCAGAGCAGCCTGCCCTTCTGGAAGGTTATAAAAGGCTTTTTGTTTAACCCCATGACACATATATATCCTCCCACACTGTCCACCGAGGAAGCTGTGCAGACTGATTTGCAGCCAGGTAGGAAAAATTCAGTGTCTTGGCTACTTCTTCCATAATCACTCCTCACCCCAGATAGCATGTAAGCCATAGTTTACAGATATTTCAAAGGCTTCTGCTAACTCCTCTTCCCTGGGTTAGTACCCAGGGCCCCAGAGCTAGACAACTTTCAATGCCTGTCTCCATCCTGAGGACAAAGGTTTTTGGCTTTTTCTTCTTTTGCTCCTCCTTTGTGTAATTGCTGAAGGGAGGTGGGGGCAGTGGCCAGGGCCAGAGGCAGAGCAACAAGCAGATGAGCAGAAAGGTTTGGAGGCAGAAGCAGAACAAATGGGAGGGAGGATGGTTTAAAATACAAGGGGAGAAGAGGCATGAGCACCCCATGGACAGTGGGAGGAGGGCACTGCCATTCCACCACGTTGTGTGTGGACCTTAGAGTGTCAGTTCTCAGAGTGATGTAGCACAATTCCTGATGTATGCGTGTCACTTTTGTAAGTTGTCTCCTACCCTCACTATTTTCAGTGTTCCTTGATTTTTGGAGACTGTTGTAAATAAAAAGATTTTGACATTCTCATGTTTGGATCCCTCACTCATCACCACGTTACTGTTCTGTCCATGTGCTGACAGCCAGAGTGGCACTGACAGCATCTGTGTTGTGTAAGGAATGCAGTGGGGATGAGGCCACAGAACCAGTTCCTAATGTCACAGGATTGTCTGCTCCTGCTGCTGAAATTGGGACCCTTGAAGCCAACTTACCACATCTGGGAGAGCTGGCAATCTGGAAAAGGCACTGCAGGAACCCACACAGGTCTGCAAGAGGACTGGCTTGAGCAAGAGCTTTAGCTATGGTTTGTGGAAGATTTTTACTCCTCTGTTTCATGCTGTGCTTCTTCCAGTGTATGAAGATTGCCCTGTTATGACTCCATGAGGATGGGTTCACCTGCCTACACCTGCAGCACTGCGGTTTCCCACATCACACAATGTCTGACATGAACTTCTGGTGGAGGTTTTGTCTCTCTGTCCTGTGCTGTAGCACCAAAGGGTTGTTCTACACCTCCCAGGACCCCCTGAGCACAATGGGGCAGGAGGAAGACCCCCTCAGCCCCTCCTCTGGCTGTGCTCACTCTGCACCCAGGGACAGCACTGCTGGGAAGGGCAGCACTGACAGCAAGAACCTGTCACCTCCAGCCCTCATTCCTATCATGAGGCCAAAATTTCTGGTGAAGTCTCTGTTGTTATTAAGTACCAGGAAGGCTCCAGGTCACATCCTGACATGTACAAACAATGCAGTATCCACAGGAAGGAGGAATGTGTTTCCTTTAATGAGAAGCTGGGGAATGCAGGTAGGGGAGGGCTTATGCTCTATCTTGCTGCTGGGAAATTGCCAGGGTTGGTTTTGGTTCCAAATTCAGTCTCTTGCCTCAAGAGCAGGCGTGCCAGGCACCCCCTAACACACGGGCAGGGAGCTGTGCAAGAGCTGAGGACCAGAGAGGAGGCACAGGTTGCCCTTCACAGGACTGTGGGACCACCTGGCAGTGGTGAGTGCCAAACATGGGAATGAGGGCACAGGAATGGGGTGGGACAGCTGCAGGCATGGCCAGAGATGGGCAGGGTTTCCACAGCTCCTCAGGAAACAGCTGCTGGACTGAGGAAGGGTTTGGGACAGGAAAAAGGGCTTGGAGGAGGGATTACATAGGGTGACAGCTGCTTGGGATTAATTTCAAGCTCTCAGAGGAGGGAAGGAATTGCGTTTCCATCTGGAGGAGCCTGTCCACACAGGCTGCTGCCTCAGCCTGGGCTCATGCTGACAGGCCACACTCCAAAACCTGCTGCCTACCAGTAGCAGAGCCCCATCTCTCCTTCCAGGTGAGTGAGTCTGTCAGTGATTGAGAGACAGGACTCAGTGCAAGCAAAAAATCATTTACTGTGAAGTCATGAAGTTGTCTATTGTTTCCAGAGCTCAGTTGATATATTCTTAAAGCTTTAGGTAAAATTTTGATTATTGCCAAGCAATATTAATGTTTTTTATTAATATTAATTATTAATGTTTCTTAGCAATATTGCATAACCATAATCTTGTGGGTGCAGTCTTACATGACTTCCTCAAAACAAAGCACCACATTCCCTCTTGCTTCCTCCCTTACATTGGTGGTTGATGTTCCTCAGGTTTCTGGCTCACCAAAGCCAGAAGTCCACACCACCCATCATCTCCACAGCCCTCTCTGCTCCACTGCCCAGCTGCCTCCCCACACGAGCGTGGTGTGAAGTCTTCATAACACCCAAGGGATTCCCCCATGTCTCCTGTGAGCCTCTGACACAGGAAAGTCTCCAGTACCTCCACACCAGCATTTGGGGGCTCTGCCTGTGCTTCCTGTGTGCCTTCTCCCACAAACTCCTTCCCATCCCAAAACCATCCCTCCAGTTCTGGAGCTTTAAAAGGGAAAAGCCTCCTCTCTGCAAAACTGTCAGATGGCGAGGTACCTGTGTCCTGGGCCTGTCCCAGGGGCTTTTTGAGGAGCTGGAGAGGCAGGTTGGGTTCCTTAGTGCCCCTTACTTCAAGGGGAAACTGCTAAAGGGGCTGAAGTGGGTCTGGGGTAGGGGCTGGCTTCCTATCTTTTCATAAGGGTGTGAAAAACGAGGTTAACTTTCCTGATAAAATTTTAAAAGTTTAATAAAAAGACAGTAGGAGACAGAGTTAAAGCAAAGGGTTAAACAGCTGGGTGCTTGGCATTTAGTTAAGAGCACACTTACTACCTTTGGACACATTTTTTAAATACCTTTTCTATTACATTAGCCTGTTGCATATTTATAGACTACTATGCATATTCATACTTTTCCACAAATTAATTTCTATATTCTAGGAACTGTTTAGCATGGCCACTCTTTGGGTCTGCCCTTTTAGAGCATTTGTGTTTCTTGGCTCTGGTTTCAGTCTGTTCTCTTTATCACTTCCACTTTGGGCCTTGGTCTATACTTTTTTCAGACAGCAGATGCTGATAGTTGGCATATCAGTAGCTGAGTCCTTATCATATGTTTATTGGATGTTATCTCGACTAAACAGACAGTTCACTCATAAAGATATCAGCTACCACTACTGCCGTGTCTAAGTTTTGTTAATAGCAGAGATAAAAATGAAGTTATTTTAACATTATACATACAGCATTCATCTTAATATTTCCAAAAAGCCGATTTTATAATATGAATTTATAACATAAGGCATGGCTGAGGGAAGTTGGCTGCTTCTGACAGGACATGACTTGGTGCCAGCCTGAAGAGTGGTTCCCTGTGTCGGGGTCTGTGCCCTCAGGACTGTTAGAAATATTTATTATATTGTTGACTTTTCACAAGTATTAAAATAAATATTATATGTATAATGTTAAAATAGCTTTACTGTGTAAATATAATTTTTTATTTCTGCAATTAACAAAATTAAGCATTGTAGTAATAATTAATATAGTATACTTAAACTATCTACTTAGCTAAATAACATCCAATAAACATATAATAAACACCCTACTACTAACAAACCATCAAACACGTACCATCTATAAAAATATAAACCAAAGCCCAAACTAAAAGTAATTTAAAAAACAAATTAAAACCACAACCAAAACCCACACATACTCTAAAAAAAATTCCAAAAAATAACCATAGAAAACAGTTCCTAAAATATAAAAATTAATTTGTAAAAAAAGTATAGGTATGCATAATAGCCTATAAATATGCAAGCTAATACAATGAAAAAGTATTTTAAAATATTTCTAAAAATAATAAGTGTACTCTTAACTAAATGCCAAACACCCAGCTGTTTTAACCCTTTACTTCATTTCCATCTCCTATTACCTTTTTTTTTTTAATTAAACTTTTTAAATTTTACTGAAAAACAAACCTCATTTTTCACAGGACCATCCCTTGGCTCTCAGTGCCAGCCTGGCTCAGATTCCTGTCCCCTCTTCTCCCTTAGCACCCTTCTCCCCTCCCTGCAGGTGGTCTAAGCGCAGAAATAGGGAGCTTTTAAACCTTATCCTTGCCTGACTCAGTCATGCTGATGGGGTATAGAGTATTTTGGAGTTTTTTATTAGCTTGTAGTGCTTGGTGTTTTTCTCCCCCGTGCTGTGCCCACCAGCACTTCCCTGTGCTCTCAGAGTGTCCCCACGGGGCAGTGCCTGCACTGAGCTGGGCCCTGGCTCCTGACAGCCCCACGTGGTTCTGAGCAGCTCGGGAACAACCTTCACCCTCTGGGGGCTGGCACCGGGGGTCACTCACCCCCTTCCCCAGTGATCTGTCACCCTCGAAGTGACACATCTGAGTGGCTCCTCCCAGAGCTCTGGCTGCTCCGTGGGGAGCTGTGCCTCTGGGATGCTCCTTCTTTATCCTCATGGCCATTTATTCAGTCACTCCGTGCTCCTGAGGATGGTGATGAGCAGGATGTGGAGAGGCTGGGTGCCAGCCTTTCCTTCAGCCAGTGCAGGAGCTGAAGTGAGCCCAAAGCAATGGGAACTCCAAAGACTATTATGCCCATTTCTTGTTACTTTTTTTTTCCCCTCTCAAGTTAGAGCAAGTTTATTATCGAATGCAGTATGCAAAAAGCAGTAAGCAGGGCCAGGAAGCCTCTTATAGCACTCTGATGGGTGTTCTGACATGGAGAAAAGCAGTGAAGGAGCTGAATAAGGCCTGAAGTGCCTTGAGCTGGGGTGAAAAAGATGGCCAAAGATTTGGTTTCAAACCCAGTGGATTTTATGTGGGGAGAGGAAGCATGCTCTCAACTGCCCCACTGTGTGTTTGGGCATCCTCTGTGGTGATGGATCTCCCCCTCCAATATGCAGTTATCACCTTCCAGCTGCTGCTAGAGGCTCAGGTTTGCTGGGCCTTTGCTGCTCCAGGGCTGAGCTGTCTGTGCAAAATGAGGCTGGTAATAACCCTGAGAAAAGAGCATTGGAAAGCACAGAGGGCACCAGGTCAGAGACACCCAGCTAAGCATTAATTTTGTTCTCCAAAGGTTATCATTGTGTGCTACTGGAGAAGTCTGCCAGTGCTCTCCCAGAAAATTTTCTCTCTTTTGTCTGTTTTGCTGAGGCCATTTCTAATAAAGCTAACTACAGAAAATCAGATTCATCTTGCACGCAATGCATGGAGACAAGTAAATATTTTTTTTTTTCTCCAGCATTGCTACTCTGAGCCTCTTCCTCTGGGCTGAGAAAACTGCCTTACCCACCTGACTCTGATAACAAACTCTATCTGCTCCTGTGGCAGCTGGATTTTGGGGACACTCTGGGATGGTAACAGGGCTGTGGCAGCTCCCAGCAGGGTTAACTGGGTACAGATGTGGGACAGAGCTGGGAGGGCCTGGCAGGCAGAGGCACGCTCCCTGTGCTGTGTTTGAAGGGCAGCAGTGGTTGCAGCCCTGCCTGGGAGCTGCTCCAGGAGCCTGGCTGGGCAAGGCTGCTGGTGACCAGCTGCTAACCTCATGTGCACTTGCAGCCTGCTGTCCCATTTATTAGCAGTTAAAACATGCTGTCACTGCTCCAAATGCAGTGTTTACAGCATTGACATGAGCAGCTGTCCTAGTCAGCCAGATCATAACAAATGGCAGCTGTGGCTGGAATGTTATTTTGCTGCAAGGGGGCAATACATCTTATTACTAAACAGTGAAGGTCGTGATGGATGGTTATGAGTCAGTTTGCTGTCTTGCTTGATGATCGTGCTGAAAAATAAATATAAACCCAAAGATGTTGCCAGGGAGCCAGGCAAGGCTTTGCATTGTATCTGGAAAGAGACAACACTGAGGTTCTCTGGTGTCTGATCTGCCAACAGCCTTTGCATCAGGCTTTGGGTTATGCTACCTCCTCTCAAGGAAGCTGGGAAAGAAAATTTGAGGAAGAGAGAGGAGAAGTTGCTGATCAAAACTTCTTCTTCCATGGGAACACTGCAGGTCTTGTCCTGGGTAAAGCTATCTGATTATAAGACAGTGTGGGCTGAACTGTGCTGGTTTAATCCAGCCTGAAGCAGGGCTGTGTTACTGTGGGAGCTGAGAGCTCAAATTCAGGGCAAGGGGGACTGGGAACAAGGCACTGCAGGAGGCCGTGGAGGAAAATTATTATTTCTGTGGTGACAAAAATTATTATTTCTCCTGAGGGCCAAGCATATCATCCTGCTGCTACAAATGACTTGTGTGGAGGACTGTAAGCCACAGCCTTTCTGAGCAGCGAGCTAGAGCAAATGAAATGCTTGTTTAATGCCAGCATTAAATTGGCAGAAACATGTTTGATGGAGTGAGTTAGTCTGATCAGGCACTTCTGCACCTGTACAGCTGCAGCAGCAAAGCTCAAAGCTGTGCAGGTATGTACCTTCAGCTCAATCACTGCTGCAGCACTGATGGTTCTTGGTCCAGCTCTGAAGGAGCTGCAGACAGAGGAGTGTGGGCTGGCTGAGGATGCTGTGTGACTCACTGATCTCTCTGGTACCTTCACCCACGCACCCTTCCCCTCCTGTTTTCAAGAGCAGGCAGTACAAAGACTGCTGGGTTTTCTTACTGGCTCTCAACCACCCTAAGGGTGTTTTCTTTTAAACGGGAACTTTGATATGATCAGAACAGATGGTGCTGGGATTTCACACCAGAATAAATACATTCAGGGCACAAGTGGGACAGGCAGAACAGCCCCATAGCAAGCCTTCCTCTGTTTGGGCAGGTGTGGCAGAGGGGGCCTGGCAGCACTGAGGGCTGGTGTGTGACATAGGGAACTTACAACTAAATTTAAACAGATTATAATTTGCTGTGGAATCAAGTGTGTTAAAAACAGATTCAGGACACAAAAAAAAAATGGGACCTTGCCCATTTGTTTTAGACTGATAAGCAGAAACCAGTGCTCAAAAACTAGAAAGATTTTGATTTGTAGTGTAGACTATGCCCAGGAGCCTTAGAGGACAGCGAGAGACCAAGAGGGCCTGGGCATAAACTGGGTTCATCCAGGGGACACCTGAGGAAGACTCTCCTACTTCATCCAGTGACCCCTGCCTGAGATACCCACGAGAGCAGACTGACAAAACCAGACTGGCCTGGATGAACTGCAAGTTGCTGCAAGATTCATCTGGGAAAGATCTTGTGGCTTCATCTTTCTTCCCAGGTGGAACCTGGGGCTTTGAAGCACTGTTGAGCAGTGCCTCTCCTGCTGTCTGGCTGTCTTCCAGGCTGGCTCTGCTGAACTCCCATTACCTTGCTCCTGTACTGTCTTTTCCTTAAAATCTTACTGAAATTGGAAAGCACAATGCTGAAAGATTTGCTGAACACTAGACAGTAGCTGAAATCATTATACTCCCTTTTTTTTTTCCCTTCTTGTCAAGGTCATGGTGCATCTGGAGATTTTATTTCTGACTGTTCAGTAAAGATGAGTACTGGGACCAAGAAACTCATCTGCACTAGATCTGTGCCCAGGGATTGTCCAGGCTGCATTCCTCAGGTGCATTTGCTCATTGGGTCAGTCCAACCCTGACTTTTTGCATTTGTATTTTTGTTGATAAATATTGATATTTGAAAATTTCAGTCATGTTGCCTGGTTACCATGGAGTAGAGAAATGACATGGACTTGACTTCTGTGGGTGGCTGTGGATGGTGTGTGAGCAATTCCCAAGCAGCTGTCTGGGGTAGGAGGGAAATTTGGGACCTGTGGTATGGCATGAGACACCAAAAGTAAAGGTCCAGCAGGAGTGAGAGACTGAAATAGGAGTTAGGTGATGAGATAGTTAACTTCTGTGGACCTGTGTACATGACATTACAAGAAAATAACCTGAAGAAGTCTCTGCACTCCTGTACTAGTAGCAGAAAGGAAAAGTTAGTCTCTAATGCTTCCATATCAGCAAAGAAATCACAAAGTGGTCCCAGGACACAGACTTTGACAGTAATTTCCTACAAATGCTTTGGCCAGTGTCTGTCACTCAAATATTTGCTTAGAGATGGGTTCTTAGCTCAGTCAGTGCCTGGCTGAGTCCTTGCCAAGGAGGGATGAGGATGATGGAAGAGGTGACCTGGGCTGGTGTTGGTTTCTGCACTCAGAGGAATTTTGCTTCTGAAAAATGCAAATGTGGTTGGAACCAATTTTGTTCAAGAATGTGAACAGACACTCAGAGGACCTTTTTTCAATCTCTCTGTGACTTCTCCTCTAATTGCTAGGATGAATGCATAAACCCTTATACTGAAGTGTTCACAAGAGTCAGTTTACTCATTTTACTCTTTTTCTTGGCATAAAAAGTTGTCTTATTAAGCAGGTTTTAATGTTTGCTCACCAAGAGACATAGATTGTAAGGCTTTAGAAATAACTTGCATCTGGAAAAGCCAATTAATAAAACAAAAATTCTGATGTCATATTCTCATAAATTAATAATTTATAGATAATTTACAGTGCTCATGTCATTAGGCAAATGGACTTTAAATTGATTTCAAATTAGTGGGTTAATGATTTCCCACAGGTACCTTTTCAAGGGGCAGCTTATGCAAGGTGTTTTTTCAGCAAAAGGGTAGGTGTGCAGGAGTACACTTGTGTCTGTAATTGAGGCAGTAATTGGAGTGGTGATCACATTCAAGTGCAATATTGATCTGTAAAAAAAGTGCTGACTGTCTCCATCACTGTAGCAAAGGGGGGTAAGAAAGGCTCTGGGAGAGACTGCAGTCTTTGCATATTTCTTGTATCATAACTTCCTTTTGGTACACATTAGCTCTCTTTTGAAATGTCCCACTTTTCTGCAATAGGAGCATTTCTTGGGGCCTGTCTGCCAAGTGATCATTCCCCCCTTCTCTTCCCTGGGGTCTCCTAACATTAGGTTGAAGGCTTCCCTTGGCTACTCCTCTTTTTATGCCCATTTTACCCCCTGTTGGAGGGGATTGCTGGTTAGTTGGCACAGGCTAATGCTGAGTGGCTGGATGTGTGAATGAATTGACTTTCATTGGGGACCTTAAACTGCACCAAGGGAATTACAGGTTGGATATTACGAAAAGGTTTTTAACAGAAAGGGTGATAAAGTACTGGAATGGTCTGCCTGGGGAGGTGGTGTAGTCACCATCCCTGGATGTGTTTAAAGAAAGACTGGACGTGGCACTGGTGCCAGGGTTTAGTTGAGGTGTTAGGACTGGGTTGAACTGGATGATCTTAAAGGTCTCTCCCAACCTGGTGATTCTGTGATCTTGGCTATATGAAAACTCCAGCCAAGCTCAGCTGTTAATACCTGTGTTTTCCCTGAAGAAGTTTCTCCCATAAGCTAATATTTTACCAGACTGGTGGTTTTTACTTAGGAAAATAGCCAGACAGGGGAGACACCAATCCTAATGTTTTTCCTTCTTGTCTAAATTATGCAAAGTCTTTTCATTACTATTGCCTTTCTGAAAAGCTTAGCTTCCAGCTTTCCTTGGTCCTCTTTGCCTCATCTGGTTCTTGCTGATGCAACCAAGGTGATTAATCTGGTAGCCAAAACCTGGCAATATAATCCTTCCCACCACTCTCTGTGGTGGGAACCTAATAAAACGTTTTTGGGGTGGTCACTGCATCATTGCAGGTGATAATGGTACCAAGTGTGTGCCCTGTTCCCCTGTTAAGGGGGTGACAGTTCTCTTCCCATGAAGAACAACAGCCTCTCATTTTTCCCAGCAATCCCCAGAAGCCAGCAGTGTGCCCTCACAGCAATGCAATTACCACGGCATGAAAGCCACGGCTGCCCATGCTTTAACAGCATTGCAAATTACACTCATAAATTCAGAGTGCAGCTAATTGTTGTTTTATGGAGTAGATGTTCTTTTTTGGGGAAAAAAATTAATCTGTAAACACTCTGATGCCCTGCTGAGCAGAGGGCTATTTATCTTGGGTGAGGAATAGCCTTCCAGAGCAATGTAAGGTGGATCAGACTCTTCAAGGGCACTCCCATTCCCCTGATGTGGTTCTGGGCAAGTGTGATCTGCGAGAGGTGTTTTTTAATGTGGGGTTTCACCTGCTGCTAGAGTAATGTGCCTTGTGATTACAGTGTTATTACATTTTCTGGAGACTCGTCTGGCCTGGCTGAGATCAGGGCTCCCCTGTGCCGCCCACTGCCCTTGTGAAGGGGAAGGATGCACTTGGTTTGAAGGATTACACTCCAAGTGGATGTGACTGGCAGGGGACAGAGGTATCCAGCTCATTCTGCAGGGGAAGTGAGACGCTGGGCAGGCTCTGCTTTGTTTGCCAGGATACTGTTGTGTGGCATTTGTCACCATTAGGAGGTGCCATGAGAAGGTTTCTGCTCTTCATCTATCTTGAGCCTGTCCTGAAGATTGATGGGAGAGCCAGAAATGAGCTGCTCTGGAGATTTGGCCCAGAGCCCTGATCTTCAGTGGCCTCATCCTGCACATGGGCAAGTCCAGGGTGAAGCACCTTCCCCATTCGCTTGGGAATTGTCCAGGCTTCCACTGCTGCAATGACCCTACATTCAGACCCTAACACTTGTAGGTCAGCCAAAACCTGCCAGTTCTTGTGGTGACAGTCCCACTCTCAGACACTGCTTCCCTATCCTGCCAGTACCATGCTCTGCATGCAAATGCAGCCTTTTAAAAAGGCCAACTGCTGAGCCCTTCTCCCTATTCCTAATTGGATCCTCTATACTCCACTGTCTTCATCTGTGGAAATGTTTATGAGGGTGAGTTTTCAGCCCTTCTCTCTTGTGATAGTTTACTGTATTTTACTTTTGGTTTTAGTGTGTACTGACTTGGCAGGAAATAAGACTTGCCAGGAGGCAGAGAGTAGGAGGCTTTATAAATAAAAAACCTGCCTCTATTCCATCTCTCTTCACAACCAGGGGCTGATCTTTGTTGCACCAGGACAAACCTGGAAAGTTTTTCACTAAAATTTAGGGTAGCAACAGCGAGGTGTGGGTGTAGCAGAGATGAGAATGGGTGCATGTAAATTGTCAAGGCTGTGGCTCTTGGGGCTCTAAAGAGCAATGTATGTGTATTTTAATAACTGTAGTCTTCACAGCAAGCACAGTTTCTGCTGAAGGTGCAGAATGTAGACCTGCAATATAATATCTGAGAGGGTTGTTTGTGGTAGATCTTGATACGCTGGACTGGGCTTTGCTTTGCTTCAGGAGGCTGTAAGGAGACTTGGGAAGATGATGTGCTAATGTAAAATTTAGCAAATAACAGCTTTTTAAAGGCCCTTGTTTGGTGAGGTAAGAGATATCTCTAAAAACAGCATTTTCACTGGTTAGAACTACATAAGAGGATGTCCTTATGCTGAACTGTGACACTGCAATTACAAGTAATAACTGCTTTGAGCTTTGCAAATGCTCTTTATAATCAAAATGCTTTTGTCCCTTCCTTGTAGTGCTGACATGAAGCATGTAAGGACAGGGAAGTTTTTCCTTCCAGTGCATGGAGACAGCTCTGGGAGCTTTTCTGAAGTGCTGTCTTTTGCCCAAGTCCAGCTCCAGAAAAGGACTTGGATGCTGTGAGGAGCTTTGGTGTAACTGCCAAGGCTGGCATATGTCTAGTGCTACAGTGAATGTTGCTGTACAGCTGCTCTAAGATCTGATACCAGGCCAAGCAGGACCTAGTGGGAATCAGACTTTAGGCACATCCTCTGCTTTATCAGGCTCTATCACCAGGGGGATCCTATTGTTAACACTACTCATTCAAAGAGGAAAAGTGAGCACAAGCATTTTAAATGCAAGGGTTGAGCCAGGCTTTCAGGTAAACAAGATGCCTTTCCCCTTAGTGTGTGGAGGCTGGTAAGGAGTGCCCACGGGGCTGACAGCTCTGGAAGAGCTGATGGTGGGGTTTGCTGCTGCTGCTGGAGTCTGATCCAGCTTCAGGAGAAGCAGGAGCAAAGAGGGATGAGAACAGCTGGAGCACAGGGGTGCTTTCCTGTAGCATTTTATCTTTTTTTTGCCGGGGTAGGGATTAAATGCCTGAGACAGTATTTCTTGTTGGGACTCAGACTCACAAACTCTGAGTGCTACAGCACTTCTAGCTAACAAAGTAAAAAATGGAGCCCTATATACCTCTTTACTTTTAAAAGGCCTTTTTAAGGATAAACAGTCCAATTAAGAAATGACATCTAAATTATTTTTAACCCAATAACCAAGCACCCGTGGCCTGCAATGCAGACTTTTCTAACCAATTACAAAATACCACCCAGACCCATGAAGAAGAAGGTGAAAAAGAAGGACTGGCCTCTGCCCCAAAACCTTCATCTTGCTTTATATGTATTACTATATTCTAAAACTCTAAGTTTTCCACCCTGTGATATCACATACCTCTATTCAAACTATACACCCACAATCCCAGTGCTATCAGTGAATTTTGGGAGCCTTTTCCAAGGCCTCAGGTCAAATGCAGTATTTTCTTGGGGGTCAGTGCCTGTCAGCACAGAAAGTCTGAAATTCTCAGTTCCCAGGGTTCCAACACTTCCTGAGTGTGGGCTTGGCTCTGCTGCTGGAGTACCTGGGGCCTGACATCCTCTCAGAGGAGCTGAACTGCAGCACCTCAGTTCTGCTGCTGAATCAAGGGTTGCTCTG
This sequence comes from Cettia cetti, assembly GCA_013401135.1. Taxonomy (NCBI): domain Eukaryota; kingdom Metazoa; phylum Chordata; class Aves; order Passeriformes; family Sylviidae; genus Cettia; species Cettia cetti. The sequence continues at coordinate 49,071 of VZUI01072069.1, forward strand.
CCACTGAGTGAAGGCTCTGTTACGCTGTGATTGCCAGGCTAGAGCATGTGTTAGTGTGAAAATTGTAATGCTGGCTCTTGGCAATCAGTCAGAATGACCTGAAGAGGAGAAAGGTTTTCATCCACTCCAATGGCAGTCATTATTTAAAGGAACCAGTGTCTTGGTTTAGAGACAAATTTAGGAGAAAACACTGGAATGAGTGTTTGCTCTAAAATGAAGGCCTTCAGTTACCTCCCCTTTTCTGCCAATGAGAGAAATGACCCACAGGTCCTGGATCAGCCACTTTGGTGACCACTCGACTTCAGACTAAAAACCAAGCCAAACAGTTCAAGAGAAAACAAAACAGCTGCCAAAAGGATTGCCCGTGCATCCTCCAGGCCAGGGGAAGGAAAAAAAGGAAACTTCCAGCTTAAACTAGCAAAAAATAATCTGTTGAAAGCAACAATGCAGGCCAGCCAGCAGGCTCCTGAGAGAATCTTTGAACAGAGCCCATGCAGGAGCCCCTAAGGCTCTCCATCCCTCCTTCACATCCTTAAAGCTACAGCAGCCATTTCTGGGCATAAAGCAGACAATTAGGGAATTGAGTATCGTCATAAAATCACCCCAAGACAGTCAGTTTTTATTCCTGGTCTGAGTGGGAGCTTACTCTGTCACTGTGAGTATGCTCAGCTGAGTTTCTGTGTTGTCCCTCTTGGTGCTGTATTGGGGCCCCTCTGACTTCCCCTGCTGTACTCTGTAGCTGATATCTCAGCTGTAATCTATTTAGATTTCTTGGCAAAAGTTTTCAAGTAGAGCACCAGGCTTTGCAGGCAGTGCATGGATGAATGTGAGCAAAGTCAGCCAGGTGTTCAAATCATCCTTTCCAAAACATTCCCTTCCCAAAACTTCCTTTCCTAAATCCTCCCCACCCAAAACTTCTCACAAATCTTCTTTTCCCAAATACTCCCTTTCCAAATCATTCTCTCCAAAATCAGTTCTACACAAATCAATAATTGATTAATCATCCCATCCCAATTCTTCTCTTCCCAAATTATCCCCACCCAAACCATCCCTTCCCAAAGCAGAATCTCCCAAATTCTGCCTACCCAAACCATGCCTTCCCAGATATTCCCCACCCTGATCATCCCCACTCAAATAATCCCCTCCCAAACCCTCTCTACCCAAACCTTCCATTCCCAAATCCTCCCCTCCCAAAACTTCCCTTCCCAAATCATTGCTGCTCAAGCCATTCCTACCCAAACATTCCCTTCCCGAAGCTTCCACTGCCAAATCCTCCTCACACAAAACTGCTTCTCACAAACCTTCCTTCCCCAAATCATCCCCCCGCCCCAGATCTTCCTTCCCCAAACCATCCCTACCCAAACCACACTTGCCCAAATCAGCCTTTCCCAATATATCCCCACCCAAAACATCCCTTCCCACACCTCCCTACAGGAACATTCCATTCCCAAACATCCCTTTTGCAAATCAGCCCCACCCAAATCATCCCTTTCCAAACATTCTATTCTTATCTCAAGAAGAGATGTTCTTTGCCAGGGTTCTTAATCCCTAAGGCTGTGCAGTTAAAACTACAGGAAAGAAGGAAAACTACAGCCAAGAAGGAGCATGCAGATAGTCAGGGAGAGAAAAGGATACTGAAGGAGAGATGGGAGAGGGAGAGAGATTAGAAGAGAGTAAGTTGTGTCGCATTTTTCTTTTGTATTACTCGTCCTATTCTTCCAAGGCATTGTGAATTGAAACAGAGTCAGCAGAAATTTGGTCTCTCAGCAGAAGCATCAGAAGCTGGTGTACAGGAATTTAACCATATGGTGTTTTTATTATTTTATTTTACAGTGCACTGTGACTGGGGTTCAGCTTGGAATATCTTTTCTGAGACATGTGCAAGGCAACAGTTGCAGCATTACCCAGAGTGCAGGGGAGCTGTGCTGGGATCAGCTGTATGGCTGCTTCAGGCTTTACAAGTATATTGCAGGGATTTTGCTTTGTGAAGAGCTGTGTAGTTAAATCCCCTTCAGCTGTTCTATGACTGGCAGTGCTCATTTAAGTTACTTTCTCTTCTGATAGCTCTGCTCCTTGTGTTACAGAAGAGGAATGCCTGTAGCTTCACAGGGTGCTGAGGGCTAAGGCAGCTGCCTTTGCTGATTATTTTGAAGGCATTTGGTTTGCAGGATGAAATGGGCTGGGCAGCCTCTTACCAGAGTGCCAACAGTACTCTGTTGGGTGAACCAAACAGAGTGAACCTGACAAAGAACATCTCTCCTTGAGTTAAGAATAGAATGTTTGGAAAGGGATGATTTGCATGGGGAGGTTTGGGAAGGGAATGTTTGAGCGGGTATGGTTTGGGAAAGGAAGATCTGGGAAGGGATGATTTTGGAAAAGAAGGTTTGTGAGAAGAAGTTTTGGGTAAGGAGGATTTGGGAGGGGAATGTTTTGGAAAGGATGATTTGAACACCTGGCTGGCGCTGATATTCACCCATGCACTGCCTGCAAAGCCTGGTGCTCTACTTGAAAACTTTTGCCAAGAAATCTAAATAGATTACAGTGGTCTGGATGTGAAGTGGGAGAGCAGATCTGCAGTTCCTGGCAGGTCCAGAGGCTGTGGGCTAGGTAGGTATGTGGGAAGACACCTTTTGAGGCTCCTCAACCATGCTCACTCCTCACTGATCCAAGGTGAAGGGTAACTGAGAGCAGCACTTCTCTCCAGTGGCTCCCTTAGCAGGGCATGCATGGCACTGTGTGACTTCCAGCAGGAGAGGTTTGGGGCTTGAGATGTGTAGCAAGAATGAAATGCAATTTATGAGGCTATAGATTTAAATGAATTGGTTCATTTATAAAATCAACTTCTTCAGGCTACTTAGCTTTTTGATGTCTCACCAGTACTTAATTGTCTTAACTTGGTCTTAACAGAATTATTAGGTATTATATCTCTGTAGGTCTTGATTTACTTCCTTGCTCTCAATCTATTGGCCTGTGGCAACACTTCTGCTTAGCTTTGATTTGTAGGGGGGGAAAGTTATTTGACCAGCAAGTTTGTTCTGCATTAGTAAAGGGAACTGTTCTTAACCAAATTCTCTATGTTTTGTGATGTAGGTTAAGCAAAACTATGGCAATACTTACCACACTGGATGCTATCTTAATGAGTTAATTATCCTCCTTTCCCACCTTGGGATGACCTCTGTTCCTCAGTACTGCATATCTGAGTCCAAGGAAAAAAACCTTTTTCAAGCATACTTGTGAAATGAAGTTTCGAGCCAAAGTTGATGATAGGAGGGTGAAGTGAAGCAGGAAGATACATATTTTAAGTTTTAGAATTTGTGTTTTTCTGAAATGTTTAAGTATGTTTTAAACAAGGCTTTCTTTTTGTTCTGTTTGATACAAACCAGGATTTTCTGGACTTGAACCAAGAGGAAATATCACTTTTCACATCTTTCTTGGTCAATTACTAAGTTAAACAAAGAAAAGAAATTAACTCACTGAATCAAGTCCTTCCCCAGGCTGCCAAGGTTTTGGCTGAGAAAGGAGAGATTGCCCCTGTATCCTTGGGGATCCTGGAGCTTTTAGAGAAAAGGGTGGCCAGCAGCAGACTGGAGAAGGCATCTTTGCACACCAATGAATGTAGCTCAAAATAACAGCTGGAGTCAGTGACAGCTCTGCCTGTAGCTGATAAGAAAAAGACCAAGCTCAGAACTGCAGGTCGAGAAACAGCAGATGACATTACCATAGAAGCTCTGATAACATAATCCTCTAATAATGCCAACATAATACCAGCAGCTGAGGGCAGGGAGGGAGGGGAAAGCTAGGAAACCTGGCCCTGCATTTGGTGTGGATTGCCATGAGAGAGGACAGTGTGTGTCCAGGTGGCTGGGGCACAGTGCAGGTGAGGGTGGGTCTCTCTGAGCACAGGAGGTGGCTTTGCTAGGAAGGATGCCTGTCTCAATGATTTTTTAAATTACTGCTGGTTTAAACTTTTTCCCCGCTCCAAAGGGAGCAGTAGGATTTGTGCTCCTATTCATGCCCTGGACTAACACTGCAGATGCCTGCTGGGAAAGGAGAAATCCCCTTTGGAGCTGGAGATCTTCATACTTGAAGAGCTTGGGATGAGAGGGCTGTGGTGAGCCTTTGCAGAGGAGGGCTGTGTCCTCAGGCATTGCAGCTTTTCCGAAGTGGGGAGTTTGTGCAGACCATTGAAAATAATGCAAAAAGTGTAGCTTGGCTCTTACTGGATGTGCTGTCCCTCTGCCCCCACTTAAGAAAATATTGCCCTCCAAATTCAATCCTGTAGCCCATTATTCATGAGGTCATTACTGTTTAATTTAATCACCAAATGTCAGCTGAATCCCATTTATTCTGCCAGCTCACTAGAGATTTACCTATTTATTTTACATTTCAAATGAATTGCTCATTATTCTGTCATTCTGGGATTTTATTCTGTAATTTATTTTGCGGGCCCTGACAAGTTGAAAATGAGCCCTGGCTCTCTCCTGTCTTGCATGTTAATTGTCAGGTCCATGGCTCAACTGTTGGCTTGCAGGACCAAGGGACCTGATCCTATATTTGGGGAGGGAGGGGAGCCAGGTTTGTAATCCCAGAGCTGCTGGTGGTGATTCAACTGTGACAAGAAGGAAATACTTTTTCTCTTTGCTCCCTACCACACCTCTTGAGTCAACGTCAAAGGACAAGTTTGTGCAACCTGCCCCTGAAATACATCACAGCAAATCAGGGGTGTGTCCCTAATGGTGTGTGGGTGTTCTGTGTCTTCACTGGGGGGAAGCCTCCCAGCTGATGGGAAGGGAATTGTCTGGCTTGCCTGGCTCAGTGCAGGGAGGGATGGGGTTTCCAAGTGCTCAGTACTTGTTCTTGTGAACAATGGCTTGGAAAGCATAATTGTCTACCCAGATGTCTGGCATGTTTATTTCTGGATACTTAAGTACTCTTGACTTGGCCCTAACTGAATTTGTGCCCTAGCATTTTTCATAATTGGGTTCTCTGATTCCTCTAGGTCAGTGTTTAATTGGAGTTTAATTGGGGAAAACAGTGGTACACACCCTGCTAGAGTAAATGGATCATCTGCCTGTCTCCTTCATGCTCCTGGTAGGCTCAGGGGAGAAGCCTACTTAAATTTTGGCCTGTCCTCCCCTTTCAAGGTTATGGCTTCTCTGCTTCCTTCTCTGCTGCATTGCTGATGTCAGGGAGGATTTCTGAGTCTCTGGATTGGTACCAGTCCTGGGCAGGGTGGCTGTGCTGAGAAATGTGATGGGCTGAGCAGGCTCTCCCTTAGGCCCCTGTAGCTTGGCTCTTTGGGGTGTCATGGGGAGGGCTGTTAGATCATCAGTAGGTGTTTGGTGGAGGCCCTGCCTGGTTGGAGGCTGGCAGAAGAAAGGCTCTAGGCTGCTGTGGAGCACTCCTGGCTCTGCCTTCAGCTGAACGTGGGATGATGAATAGAGGCTATTGCTGCAAATGCTCCTTCCACCCATTAACAAGCAGTTAATGGTACAGACACGCAGCGACATCCCTCAGACTGGCTCCAGAGCTTGTATGGCAGTGTCCCTGCCAAACAGCATCTCTTCATTTGTCCTGTGTCTGGGAGAGCAGAGAAGGGGATGAGGAAACCACAAGGAGAAGCTTGAGCTCCTCCCTGTCCTCCAAAAGGTGAGTGTAACCGTGACTGACACAGATGCAGGGGCTGGTGTGTCTCGGCAGCCGGGGAATGCAGGTCCCAATCACCGACAGTGCTGCAGGCAAGCATTTGCTCCCAGCCCATTTTCCCCAGAGCTCAGTGCCCCCAGACAGTTCAGGGAAGGCAAGGAGCAAATTTTCTCAGTTCGGTAGGCTGTACCAGTAGGGTTGGGGTGGCTGTTTGATGTTGCAGAGCTCTGTGTACGTCTTTACTGTAAAAACCCTGCTCCTTTTGAAGCTCCATAAGCAGCCCTATTACTGAGAGTACTAAGTAGAAAATAAGAGCCCCTCCAACATCCTCCCTGCTGGAAACACATTGTGAAAAGCTTCCTTTCCTTTAAAAAGGAACAAAAAAGCCTTAATTTACTGTCAATAGAAGATGCATTTCTCTGGCTAGTGGCATAAAATAAATCTATTTAAATACAGGTAATTTGGTGCAAAGGAATTGATTTTGCTATTGTAGTGTGTTGGATAACAGTAATTTCTTCCTTTTCTTTTTTTTAAACAAAATACTTTTGTGGGCAGGTCTATAGTCTGTTCTTGTGCACAGGTGTATAGATGTTTCCCTCCATGTTTTTCCAGATGGTCTCAGAGGGTTGTTGCTATGTGTCCCTCCTGATAGGTTTTGTGTTTCTGTCCCATCTAGCATGAGAAATGCCTGGCTAGTTAGTCCAGCCCCATACTCCAGAAATGCTAATTTTGAGTGATCCCATTTCCAGAGGAGATGGAGGGTGGCACAGAAATGGCAGCAGTAAGCCTTTAGACACCCCTTAGTCCCCCGCAGAAGATGCAGGGGCTTAAAAAGCATCTGGTAATTGATCCACTGGTTGCCTGCAGCTGGTCAATAAACATGAGATGTCTAAGGAAAATGGATATTTGTTTGGTTTAGGCTGTGGAGCTGTAGAGTTGGCTCATTTTGTCTCAGCTCATTCTCTCTTTATCAATAGGTGCTGCCATGGTTTAACTCCTAAGCATCACACAGCCACTCACTGTGGCATCTTGCCCCAAGTGGGACAGGGGAAGAATTTGATAAGGTAAAACTTGTGGGTTGAGCTAAAAACAGCTTAATAATTGAAATAAGGCAAAATACCATAATAATGGACATTAAAAGAAAAAAAATACTAAGAGAGAGGAAAATAAACCCCAGGAAAACCAAGGGATACAAATACAGTTGGTACATTCCCAGCCCATCTCTGGGAGGCAATCAGCCCTTTCCAGCTTTGCAAGAGGCTTTGTCTTTTGCCCCAGTGGACACTGTCTGGAGTGAGGGTGCAGAGAGCAGAGCCCTGGCAGGTGTTGAGTGGTGGTGACACAATGGGAACAGTGGGTAGGGATGGAGCTGACTCCCCTTTCCTTGGTGCCTGTCAGGCATAGCATCCATCAGACTTTTAACAGGGGGGGTAAGATGTAAAGGGTAGGATTGAATTATGAGAGGAAAACTGTCTGATTTCTCAGTTTTTATTTGGAATCTTATGTTCAGATTTGCCTTTGTGGCCTGGCAGTCTTGATGCCTTGAGAGGCTACCTGGAACAGAGGCTAGACAGAGCTAAAGGAATAAAGTAGGCATTTATTAAAAGACCTTCAAAGGATACACCTTGGGCAGTACAAGAGCCTGGCAGCAGCTCCACCCAAGATGGACTGAAGATGGACTCCAAGTCATAAATTTTCACACTTTTATAAGTTTTGGTTTATTTGCACATTGGGGTTAATTGTCCAATTAAAGCTTTAGGTTATGATGTCCCGTTCTCCCACACTACTCTCCTCAATTCACTGCTGTTTATACCTTTTGGGCCTGAAGCTGCAACAGTGTCCTTGATTCTCAGGCTGGAAGAGGATTGTTTTGTCTGACTAAACTGTGAAGAGAACTTGCTAACACTTTATATGAAGTTCAGAGTTGCATACTAATGCAGTACAGAATCTGGAAAATATGAAAGCTAAAACTTAAGGTATCAGTCTAATAATGAATTGATTTCTCTGTGCCTTGGCAGAGTGTACAGAAACTCTGTCAATATAACGCACTTGATTTAATCAGCAAAAAATGGGCTGGGACTTCAGACTGGAATTTAATCATTGCAACATCACTGGTGACATTTCAAGTGACAGATTCACCATTAACCTGGAGTACCCTGTTCAGCTTGTTCCTGCAGTGCCCTCTGCTCAGCTGGTGTCTGGAGGGAAAGCCCTGCACTGCCACTGCTGTTTGTGAGGGAGCTGAGCAGTGATGGGGAAGAGAAGAGTGAATGTCCAGATGGGGATGGTGCTCCTGCCTCAGCAGATGCGCTGCTGGCTCTGCACCTCCATCCCACTGCCATGCTGCACACTTCATAATGTTTGGCAGCAATTCATTAACACTGTAACAACTGCTTCCTTCCAGGAAATTGCACAGAAACTGCAGGTCAGGATGCTCTGCCCTGCTGGTGGGAGGCTGGAGCAAAGATGGGCCTTTGACCCCAGTCAGTAACAGCAATGCTGCCATGCACCCCCAACGTGAGGGAAGAACTCTCCTTGCTTCTGAGGAAGCTCACCACTTGCAGAGGGTGCTGCCTGTAGGCACAATGGCAAGTTGTAAGACATGGAAGGATAAATGAACTGTCTTCTTCGCTTGCTCACATTTTTCAGAAGCACTGTTCACTGTGAGACATTTGTCTCATCTACAGGTTGGTCAGAATTTAGTGTTTTCCCTGTGTGTGGCCAGTGTACTGTCTGCATATGGGGTGGTTCTGACCTGTCCTACTGCATCTTAGTTCTGGTAGAAATGCTGTTCAGGTTGGGGTTGATTTTTCCTTGGAGGCAGGACATAGTTCTGCAGTTAGTAGTTATTCTGCAGTGGTGGGTCACCTGCCAAGCCAGTGAAGTCTGTGGAAACCTGAGACTACAGCAGGCTCCAGAGTGTGGGGCTGTCCAGGAAACCACACTTCTCCACCTCCCACCAGAGCCAAATGGGTTTGAGGCATTGAGATTTTCTCCACAAGGACATGTGTTGCCCTTGTTATGCCATCTGGGTAGGAGGCTGTTGCTTGCTCCTCTCCATCAGTGGTATTTCCCTCTGACTTGGGGCTGCCTCTGTGAGGGTCAGTCAGACCCTATTCTCCACACTGCCACTGTGCCCTGTTCTCTTGGCTGCTGAGGGAAGAGGTCTCTCTTCGTTGCTCCAGTGGAGCTGGAATGCTGCCAGCTTGTCCGGTGGAGCAGCAGCTGCTGACAGTGGGCTGCCGGCAGCTCTGTCTTTCACCATAGCCCTTTCTTCTCAGCAGGGCAGATGGAAAACCCATGACCCCCTCTGCTGGCCGTCATCTCCCGTTGAAATATAATTTCAAGCCAATACAAAATTCATTCACATCATCAGTGTGAAATGAAGAGGCAAGGGGTTTCCTTGTTTTTCCCATTAAGAATAAACCTGCCCTCTGAGACAGCCTTACAAAAGCCTCCCTGCTTACAGCCTCCAAAAAGCCCCCCTGTCTGAAGCAGGATCATTGCCTGCTCTGCAGGATGAGCCATGCTTGCTGAGCACCATCTTGTCCTGCTGTTCCTCCTGCTTGTAGGGCTGCTGGGACTCCCTCCCTGGGACTGGCAGCATTTCAGCCCTCCTGCTGACACTGGGAGTTTTGTATGGCTGGGGCAGGCAGATGGTGCCAGGATGTAATGTTGAGACTAGGTGAGACTTCAGAAAGAGTTTTTGTTGTTGTTTTAGTGAAGAAAGTTATTCTGGTAATTTAACTCAGGGCTCTCAATGCTGTGGGTTGGACTAATTTGTGCATTAGCTGAGGCAGAGGGAGCTGAAGGTATGAGGCCTGACATAGGGACAAGCAGCAGTACAGTAAAACACTTCTCAGCCATCTCCTCTGCACTGTTTGAGGAGTTTGGGATTGGAATGTACAGTTCTTTTGAGAGAAACTTCAGAATATTTGAGTTTACTTAAAATAACTTATTCCTGAGGATTATTTTTAGTGTGCTATGGCAGTGAGATGAAAGCATCTTCCAAGCCTCTCCAAACAGGAAGCTACTTGCTTCTCCTCACTGGATCTGTTTTATAATTGAAGGAAGAGAGTAATAGAGCCTGAAATGTAATTATATGTCTTGTAGCATAGGGCTGTTCCACAGCAAGAACTCTTCTCTGTGCCTACTGGTGAGGAGCAGGGCTCAGCTGCAGAATTTCCACAAAAGAAGCGCAGCTGTTGGCTCCCTCCTCCAGCTCAGGAGGCCCTGAGCAAAGAGGGTGATGCCATGGACCCTTCCTTGGGCCAAGGCTTGGAGTTATTATGATTTGGTCTGAGCTGGCACAGGCAGCTCTGTCAGTTTGACTGTTCAGTGTTCAGCATAAAATGCAGAGTCTGCTTGGGTTGACTGTGATGGGCTCTTCTGATGTGAAGAGCTTACACTTGAGACAACCAAAGATTGTCTAAATGGCCTCTTCCCTGCCTCACCTGTGCTGGATGGAGGCTCTGCAGAGCTTAGTGCCCTGTAAATTGACAGTCAGCAACTGGCTCTGCAATCTGTGCCTGTCCAGGGCATATCCTGAGGGAGCAGCCCAGTGCTTAGCCCAGGTTGTTTATGCTAACAAGCACAAGCCACTTTGTGCTTACGCTCATATAATATTGTTGAAGGAAAGCACTCCCCTTGCTGAGGTGATTTTCATGGTCAGTGGGGATGACCAATCTTTATCTCCTATCCTATCAGTGAGCTGAAGTTTCACAGGTCTGAAAGCTGCTTATGATCTCTTTGTGCACCTTGGCACTGCCAGGAGAGCAAAGGCCTTGTGGTTAACCGATTTAGCTCAGAAAAGTTGTCCCATCTTTGCTCTATGCTATGTTCTCCCTTTAAACTGGTTCCCTGAGAGTGGCAATTAACTGGTCATTGATTATATGGGCTATACTGATTTTCCATTCTTTGCTAGCACTCAAAGGTTCTGTCACAGCTAAATCCAGCAAGAGGCAGGGGGTACCTGTAGGTAACTGGTGGAACTGGAAGAAATGGGGATCTGAGCACGCAATATGTGAGGAGGTGCTCAGGTCAGAGCTGGAGGAGACAAAGGACCAAAGGGCCTCGCTCAGCAAACTGCTGGGAAAAAGCAGTGTGCATTTTGCTGCATATGTGTCTTGGGGATGGTTTATTATCCCACACCGTTTTTGGGGGTTGTGATCTGTTTTGTTTTGTGCCCAAGGGTGGTGGCTGTCCCTGCTGCACCCCCCATCCTCCCTGGCTCTGGGACTATCCTGATGTTTGGGAGCCAAGCCGGGGTTTCTGAGGGGAATTGGGGTCAGGGAGAGAGGCAAAAGAGATCTCTCCTCTCTTGGCATGGGCTGTTTGACTGGACACAGGCAGCAGGTGTCTCACCAGGAATCCTGCTCTTCCTGTGGGTTTTGCCTACTTCTTGTTTGTTTGTTTGTTTCTGGGGGTTCTTTGTTTATCTGGTTTTGTTTGAGGGTTTTTTTGTGCTTTGGCACAGTGACGGAGCTTGCTGGCAGGGCTTCTTTTGCTGCTCTGCTGTCGGGAAGCCCAGAGCCAGTGCATGCCCTGCCAAGACCCAGGAACACCCTTGTATTCTGCCAGGGGGCTGCCCCCACTCTCAGTACAGTCCAGACCTAGGGACCAGCCAAAATCCCAAAGAACCTTTTTCCATATTGCATTCAGGAGCCAGACTGCTACTGCCTAACCCCCACCACACCTCTGCCATTCTCAGGGTTTGTGCTACACTGTAGCTTTTCACCCACTGCCTACCTGGAGCTCTTCCAGCCTTGCTTCTCCTGAGGTTCCTGCTACAGTTCCTTTTGCTGTCAGGAGGGGCAGGACCATCACCTGCCACTGAGGCTTGGTAAAGGAAGCCCTTTTCTCTCTCCCGCGGCAGCACCCGCCATTACCGTGTGAGGGAGAGGCGGGCGGGCCCCGCACAGCGCCCCCTGCAGCCGCGGGGAATCACCGCACCCGCCCGCCCGGCCGGGAGCCACCAGCGCCCCTGCTGGCCGTGCCCGGAACTGCACCCAGGGGAGGTGCTGCGGCCTGAGGGGCTGTGCTTGGGGCTCTGGCTTTGGTCGTTGTTGCGCCATCGCTGTTCTTTGTTTGTCTTCTTAGACATATATATACTAGTAAAGAACTTATTCCTTTTTTCAATATCTTTGCCTGAAAGCCAGCGCCCCTGCCGGCCGTGCCCAGAACTGCACCGAGGGGGAAGGTGCTGCGGCCCTGAGGGCGCCGCACTGGGTTTGTGGTGGCAGGTAAGGTTCCACAAGTTCAATATCTAGCATTTATTCAATTTTTATTTCTTTTTCTGTGCCTTGCAAGCACCCTTATTTATTTTTATTAATAAACAGGGGGTTTTTTTCACTTTAAACCCCTGATGTCCATTTCTCTCATTGGCAAAAGAAAAGGGAGTTACTGAAGCCCTTTCTTCATAGAAGAAACATTCATTCCAGGGCATTTTCTCCTGAAATTTGTCTCAAAACCAAGACACTATGAAAACTGGATAACATCCTGAGCTGGCACTGCTTGGCTGTAAAACACTTTTCTCTGACATAGCCAGGATTATGAGGGAGGGTGATGCATGTTTATACACCAGCTGTGCTGCTGACCTAGTAACTAGGAAGTAGAGGGTTTGTTTGGTGGGGGGTTTTTTTGTTGCTGTCAAAGGATGGAATTGGTCCAATTTGGCCTGTACAAAGCAGCTTTTTAAAGGTGGTCCTGCTGTGTGAGTTGAAAACATGTTGAAATAAAAAGAAACCTTCATAAAGAGGAGATCTTGAAAACTTTATTCTAATTGTATGGATGCTTTCTGCATTAAAGCATTACCATAATGAAATATGTCAAAGGCTTTGCTGGAAAAGCCATTAAAACAGATTAGTGCATCTATCTGCACCACAAAAAGGTCCTTTTAGTAGGACAGCTCATAATTCTGTTCGGTGACTGGCCAGCTGTCACAAAACAAGAGACTCCTGAAATGCCCCGTGAGCAGCCATTAAAACTGGGGAAGACTCAGCCACATGATCTTGCTTTGATTTCAGTGCAAAAAGTACTTTGACCTTTGGGCTGTCATTGCTGGGGAACATCTGCCTAGAGGAATTAATGAGCCTTCATTATATCAAGATAATAGGCACCTCATTTCCCAGCCAGCTGCAGGGAGGAGGATGAGGGCAGTACTATGGGATGTGCTGGATCATGTGGCTTTCCCTTGGTTCCCTGACCTGTCCCCACCTCCCTGAATACAAATGTGAGCTGGTCAGACAAAGGCTTTTATGACCCAGGGCCTGAGAGGGGAAAGCTCCAACAAAGCTGGGGAAAAGGAGCTTGCAGAGATCCACAAAGAGTCAGGGATGCTAGTCAAGGAGTGATGAGAAACTTTGGAGCTATAACAATCAGAACACAATCTTTTCACGGGAACAACTTTGATGTCTATCCACATCCCCACCTCTAACAAATGCATGTTTTGTAAAAATAAAATCCTCACCCACCTCTGAGACTTTGGTTTAGGTGAAGTTACATTTTCACATGAAAAATATGATGAAGAGAAATATCTTGCCTCGTTGGCCATGGTTTCTCCCTCATCCCCAGTGAAGATATAAGCACAGGGCTGAAGGAGCTGGGGAGTAACTGAGAGACCAGAGGCAGGATATATATTAGCATCAATGCATTTGAGTTTCTGTCGAAGTAACAATGCAGACACCAGTCCCCAGATCCTTGGTTTGATCCTTTTGACCTGGGACTATAAAAGGAGTGCTCTTCCATATATCAACAGATGCTTGTAAAGAAGGAAGAAAGGGGAGAGAAAGTGCCAGATCCTTTAACTTGAGAAACTTATTTTAAGGGGGGAGGGGGAAGGATATTAGCAGAGTTTAAAAATACAAGAAAGAGAGGGAGGGGAGGAAAATCATAATTTTAACCTGTAACTATCCTCTCTGCTCCTTTCCTTTGCTGAAACCCCCAGTTTGTGTGTCAGAGAACGGTATTTGGGTTGATGTCTGTCTCTCCATCCTTTAACAGATGTTTATGTCATCTGAAAAATATACATTGCACTCCCAAGCAAATAGCCATTGCTTTTGATGGGTGAAGAGGGACAACTGTGCTTAGTTTTGGGGGCATCTATGAACTTGTGATTATAGCAGCTGGTTTAGCAGTGAGACTACATTTTTCTTCAATGGTTTGATTGTATATAGAAATTATAGTCCAGTTTTCTCCATCAAGATTTGTTGGGGAATTCTGTTTTTGTTTATCAGTTCTTTTAATGACAGCGTAGGAGGACGAGTAGATTTTATAGTATCTGTAGCTATGGAAGTGGCCACTTGGCAGCTACAGGGTTTGCAAGAGGTCAGCTTGTTTTAACAGAGTTGCAAATTACTGTTGTTCTTTTCTTGAATCCTAAAGCAGGCGGAATCCTTCCTTAAGAGAAAATGCCAAGAAAAGTCACATCATAGCTTTGCTTTTACTGCAGAGCACTGAGCAGTGACTGTGAAGTGCTGCTGCATTTTATTTGCTTCCATTTACAGTCAATTGACTGACCTTCACTCTCCAGGAACAGCCACGGGATTAGAACTTAATGAGTTGGTGGCAAGGGGGACAGAGACAGGTGTCTCCTCTAAGCAGGGATGAAAGGCCCATTTATGTGTCTTATGACTTATGTTAAAATCGATGGCAGTAGGTAACATCCGAAGTACATTGGCATTTAAAAGTGCCCTGTGGCTGTTAATGGTCAGCCAGACAGGCACCTTGTAGCCCCTCTGGGGCTGGGGAATGTTTCCTGAGGCTCAGTCCCAGTGGGCAGCTGGTGTCCTGGCACAGGTAGGAGGCAGCTGCCTAGGTTTGTCCTGTTTCTGTACTAAAACTGCTTGTGCATATATTGAATTTTTCCAAGAGCCAGATGTATTTAGCTCTGTGAGGGTTCAATACCTATGAGGGTGTCCAGCACCTCACAGAAAATGGCTTAAAATATTTTGCGAGATGGTGTGGTCGAGTGTGTATTGAAAAAGCAAAAAGGTTTAATTAAAGAAGAAAATAATAACATAACCAAAGAACAAAGATGAGCACAGTGTAAGAAGAGGTCCCACACACCTGCTACAATACCCTCAAAATGTTCTGAGAAGCCTCATGCTCTTCATTAAGAATTGAAGGATTTAGGTGGTTTTTTTGGTGAACAGCACAGTAGAGAACAGCTCCATTTCTGAGGAACAGCTAAGGAGCCCTATCAGTGTTTTTGCCTTGGCACTGAGCCAATTAGTGCCAGGAGAGCAGAGAAACTTCCAGTGCTTTTCCCTTAAAAAGTCCTGGGGTGAGACTGAGACCCTTTTCCTTACACAGAAAACATCCACCTGGTGCAGTGCAACATGCATGTACAGTGATCTGCTGTTGAGTGGTTCCAGAGGGACAATTCCAGGGGCAGAAGGCTCTACCACAGACATATCAAGTGTGGTGTATGCCTGTGCCAGCTTGGTTTGGGAAGTGTGGAGCTGCACCTTACTTCCAGGCTGCCTCTGTTTGGGCAAAAAGCACCAGGTTCCAGCCCTTCAGAGGCAATTCACTGTCACAGTGCATCCTGCATAGGCACAGTGCCAGGCTGAGAGCTCAGAGCACCCTCATCTCATCCTTGCTAGAACCAGCCTTGTAAGGACATGCACAGCCCAGACTGAGAGGGCTGAATGATCCCCTTGGTACAGCTGCTTTGTAACATAAAATAAAAATAAACCGTCTTCTATATGTGAAAAGCTGCAAGGTAATTAATATCCTGGCCATTAAATTCCACTGCAGTATACTCAGTGTTAATAAGCTAGCTAAGAGCTCTGCTTGAAATTAATAAGTTGCAAATGACCTAAGGGCCACTGCTTCACGCTTGCTTTTTTCCTCATGTACCCCCCAGAATTACAGAATCTAAATAGACAATTTTCATTTATGAGCTAGTATAATTATTCATAACTGTAGAGTTTTAAGGAATAAAAAGCCTTTCTGGTTAATTGGAAACTCCAACATCTCAGGGAAATTAGGAAAGGAATAAAATCTGGGTTTGGCTGGGGTGTACAAATATAAAGGACAAATCAAATGGAAGGGTAATCAAATTTCTTGAGAAATTTTTAAATGCATGGTGCTAAGGGTCTAGCTGTCTGTGCAGGGAGCATGAAGCACACCAGAGGTACAGTTGCCACATGCCCAGAGTATTTCTCCAACTCCTGGCTACTCTCAGGAGAGGAAAATAGAGGGATATGCTCCAAGGAGGAAAGGGATTAGTCTGACCACGTTTGATCTGAAATATCAAGTTCCTTTAGCTTGTCCAGCCAAACTCTGGAGCTCTCCTGGCACTGACCTGCTTGGTCTGCCTTTAGCTGCTTGGGAGGTGTGAGAAAGGTGCTGGGACAGGAGCAGAACCGGGCAACTGCCCTTGGAGGCACAAAGCTGAGATGACTGAGCCAAAATCTCCTCTGGCCTTCAAAAAGGGGGCCATGGTGGGAGAAACTCGGAATGCTTTGATGTATAACTGGCTTTTTTCCTTGCTCACATGAAGGTCAGTCTGCTGTCACCTACCAGCAGCAGAATCTCTAATTAAAACAAATTAGGACAAGAAGACCTCGAAGTATAGCAACGCTTTGCTAATTATTGTGGCTTGTTTGTCAGGAGAGCTGGGCTGTGGTTTTGTCTTTTCTAAGAGAAGGTGGCGTTGCTCAGAGATGCTGTGGAAAGGGAGAGAACAGCTTTGGAAACTGGGGTTATTTGTATCCCCTGTATGTGTGTGGATTGCCTCTGTGCCAAGCTTTCAGCCTGATTCCCATTTTCCTGTACTTTGGCAGTTCTTTCCACATTCCCTGAAAACTGGGTGCTTCTATTGAGCTGCTGTGTTCAGAAGCATCACTAATGTGTGCAATCTCCCTGTAGCTCAGATGCTCATCTTTTCTTCCATCCCTACCCTATCCCTTAGGGGCAATTAGGGAAGAGCTTGTAAATTCATAATTGTGGACCTTCTCAAACCTAGATTAGTTCCTCCAGTCTATCAGATGAATACATATTTATAAGTGTGCTTAAAAATCCACCATCCTTCACTCAGTGAGGTGTAATGAATCCATCATGTAAATACATGCTCAGGTGCAGAATGGAAAAATCCTTAGGGTATTTTCTAGGATTAATAGAAGGATGTTCTTTGAGTTGCTTGGCTTCTTTCAAAAGTGATAATAAAAGTGATTTAACGATATACAATGCACAGTAGTAAGTTAAAAGAGATTAAGGAATAACTCACACTGCTGAGATCAGACTCTGAAAATGCACCTTCCCAATATAAAACAAACAAAGAAAAATCAGTGATTGATACAAGAAATGGTGTTTGGTATAAGTGAAGCTGACATTCTTCCTATCTAATCCCTTTTGTGCTCTAGTAAGACATAACCAGTTTTGCATTTCTAGTTTTCTATGGAACATATATAAAAACTTTCTGAGGATGCTGGGCTGGTAGAAGTTGTCCCAGTACTTGAGAGGACTGAGGCTCTGGAGGAGAGTTTGTAATGATTGCTGTAAAGGGGGATCTTGCAGTGAGGGTTGGGGTTTGTGACTGTTCCTCTGGTCAGTCAGGCTTTGCTTTCTTCCTCCATGTGAGCATTTCTAGCTCTGCTGTGGGAGATGACAGTGGATGAGCCACCTCTCTCCTAAGGCAGGTGCTGGGTCTGGTAGGTGGTTGGGAGCAGGCTGAGGAGAAGGCTCTGGGGAGATATTGCAGCCTTCCACAACATGAAAAGGGCTTATAGAAAAGGAGGGAGAGTGGCTTTATATGTGGGCAGATAGTGATAGGACACAGAGAGATGGTTTTAAACTAAAATAGGAGAGATTTAGATTAGATGTCAGGAAGAAGTTCTTTATTCAGAGCATGGTAAAGGCCCTGGCACAGGTTGCCCAGAGAAACTGTGGTTGCCCCATGCCCCCTGACCAGGTTGAATGGAGCCCTGAGCAACCTGATCTAGTGGTTGGTGTCCCTGGCCATGGCAGGGAGGTTGGAATTAGATGGTCTTTAAGGGCCATTCCAGCCCAGGCCTTTCTGTCATTTTGATTTATGAGTCCATCATTGTCACACAAAGTGGTGCTGACTCATGGGTAGCCTTAGACAATCATCACTCCTTGTACTGCAATTCCTCTGTCTGCAGAATCAGCCATTATTATGGTTTTGAGTATTTAGCTTAGCATTTTTCTACTCACAAATATGTAGTAGTGAATCTTAGAATAACACCAGGGCATGTCTCTAGGACATACCTGTGATAACAGTTAATCAGGGCTGTAAGTGCTTCATTGGAGTGATGCCAGGGCACTCCAGCACACTCAGAGTCAAGCTTGTCTCTCAAGTCCTTCTGCTGTGAGGCAGAACACACTTCCTCCAGGTAACTGTGTGCCAGGGAAGGGAAAACTCAGTATTACAGCTGGAAGTGAGCATTTCTCATCTTAAGTTAGAAAAACCTGCAGACTCTTATCCTGCTCCTAATTAATAGAGTCGATTCTACTTTCATTGCATGACACTACTTAACTCCTTAGAAAGGAGAAGGCAATTATTTTGGAGCATTAACAACTATCTTAATTTAATGTTGCATGGAATAGCTGGTGCAGAAAGAAATCTGAAATTTTATGGCTACAACTGTCCTGAGTCTGCCTACCCAAAAGGAAAATACTTTTTTACCTAGAACAAAGGGAGGAATGAGTCAAGAAATAGATAAGGGGCAGAACATTTTTCTCCCATGTCTCTTTTCCCACAGATTCATTAATTGCTGTGTGCCAGAGGACAGCAGATGGTCCTTGTCATATTAGTAGGGGGAACATTATACCCTCAGCCCAGATATCTGCCTGTGGTAGCCTTTGTGATGCTGAGTTACCTCTGTGCCATGATGTAATTAATTGCAAACCTAGAGAGGATGCAGACAAAAAGTTGTGTATACCTTAGAAAAAGTTTGCATGCTCTAGTCCAGACTGAGCTTGTGTGAATGTCCTCTCATCAAATCCACAGCAATAGGATAGGTGCTGCATGTTACCAGTTGCCATTAGTCATAGGTCCCAAAGCCTTAGAAAAAAAAAAAAAAAAAAAAAAACCAAAAAAAATCCAAAAAACCCCAACAAAAAACAAACAAACAAACAAAACCCCCCCCAGAACTGGTGACATACCTGAGCATGGGACTGCTGGCCAGAACAGAAATCAGTGTGCAGATGAGGTACCTCCTTTCTTGCTGGTAAACTTTTTCTCCTAATCAGAAGACCTGTCTCTTGGTTCTCTGTTTTAAGCCAGCTTGATGGTGCTATGTTTCTCCTACAAGGCTCTGATACAGAGAATTACTTTTAAATGCCTTTCTAAACCTTGATTGCTTGTACTGTAAGCAGTTGTGGGGCTGTGTATTTGGGATGCTAAAGCTGGGGCAGTGCTAGGTTGGAGGTATTCCAGCTGTTCAGGTGTGGCCTTTCCAAGGGCCCTGTGCCTGTTTTGATGAGACTGGAGTGCAAAGCACCTGTGGAGGGTCCAACCCCTTCCCACCCTGTGCTCCTGGGAGACTCCCAAGACTGTCCTTGGGACTGGCACGTTGTTGATGGGTAAGATCAGCTCCTTGGCACTGACAGCCAGCAGATCCTTCCCCAGTGATCTTTCTCCTATAGTGTCCTTTTACATTTTTCTTTAAATGTTACCATTTCTAATGTTGCAGCCTAAAGATAATGTTGAAAAGTTTCATTAAATGTTACAGCTCATTATGGCTTTGATTACTGTAATTTTTAATGTGGGGTGAGCCTTCTGTAATGTGAGTCTCTTTGTGCTCCCTTTTTTTCTTACATAAAGCAGAGTGCTTTACCATCCAATTACAGTGGACTTCATAGAGGGAGCTGAGGGGCGATATTAATTACCCTTTGTCCTAGCTCATCTCTTGATACATTTTGTAATATCTCAATTATTTCTTTTTGCTTTCTTTGCATTGTGAAGCAAATGTGTAAATTAAGAACAACCAGGAAGGTCATGGTTTGGGGAGGGGGGAGTTGTGTGCAAAATTTCATCAACTGTGATTCTTTACTGATGTGCTGTTGTACCCAAGGTGGTGATGGATTGGGGTGTCTGTAAATCCAGCTCTGCTGGGACAAGTTTCCTCCCTGGCAGCAGCATTGGGGGATGTTGGCAGCTTTTCTGCCCCAGGACAGCAGGAAGGTAATGGCTTGCAGCCTGTGCTCGTGGTGGCCTGCATGCTCCTCTGGCTCCTCCTGTAATTTATTGAGGCCCAATGGTTTATAAACTGTAGTCTTGGAATGATGGATGGCAAGCCTGCCTTTGGTGCTGCTGCCTCAGCAGCTGCTGATTTGTTTTCTTCCCTCCTCTGCATCAGAGCTGGCTGGGATCAGGACAAGGCAGTGATTTCTCTGACCTTGATCTCAGCATGAGCTTTTTGCTCCTTTTCCTCCCACCCCAAGCAGGGTTTTCATGCTTTCCCCCTTGCCTTGGGAAGAGCTGGATAAAAGGCAGAGAGCACTGCACAGAGAAGCAGGAAAACCCTGGGTAAGTGCCTGGGGACAGCTGGCTAGTGTCCCATGAGTGCCAGTGGTTTTGCTGAGGAAGGAATGGGGAGCAGGCAGCACTCAGCACATGCCTGGCAGCTGGGCAGAGCCAGTGCAGGACACAGAGCTGCCTCTGCAGCTCTCCAGCTGGACCTCTGGAGAGGGACTCCACTCTGCCCAGTGTTCCAAGAGCAGCTGTCTGCCTGCTGGGCCTGCAAGAGTTGAACTGCCTGTTCTGTCTGGCTCTCCTGTGCATCCTCCAAGAGGAAATATGATCTGCTGCAGCTGGGAAATGATCTCCCAGCAGCTTGGTGCTGGACAGAAGCAGGAGCCAGCCTTGCCATGGGGGACAAGCTGGCCTGGCCCCCACTGGTTTGTGTCAGAGAGGTTTATTCATTGCTTGCTGGCTTGGTGTTACATGACCCACTTGCAACTTTTTCTTGTCTGTTTTGAAACCGTGAAATGAGGTGCAGTAATCAAGGAGGGTTTTAATACCCATCCCAGCCCTGACATCTAAATTACAGATGGCATTTTCAATTAAACAAGCACTCTCAGAAGGTTTAATTTAGCTATCAGTTCTGCTTTGTTCTTTAAGTGTTTCCTTAAAAACAGCGATGAATTTAAAACTTGCTCAAAGGAAGAAGAATCCAATCAGGCATTGGAGCTGGCTGGAAAAGGGGAAGACCCTTCAGGGATTGCTGAGTTTGCAGGGGGAAGCCAAAGACTGAGAGGATGTTCACCTCCCCCAGCACAGAACTGTGCACAGGGTGCCCATCATGTGGCTGCTCTCAGGTGTCATTTTGTGTGCTCACATGTGTGCACATGCAGTCACAGCTCGGTGCTTCCCAATGCAGGGACAGCTGGACTTGAGAACTGTGAAAATGAGGTTTAGTTTTTTGGCAAAAATTTAAATGGTTTAATAAAAAGATACTAGGAAATAAAGTAAAGAGTTAAATGGCTGGGTGTTTGTTATTTAGCTAAGAGTACACTTATCATCCTCAGAGATACTTCTTAAGTATTTTTTTCATTATATTAGCCTGTTGCATATTCATAGACCTTTTATGTATATTTATACTTTTCCACAAAGTAGTTTATATATTTTAGGAACTATTTTGCATGGCCTCTCCCTGGGTCTGCCTTTTTAGAGTAAGAGTGTTTTTGGCTGTGGTTTTTGTCTTTCTTTATTATCACCTCCAGTTTGGGCTTTGGTTTGTTCTTTCTACAGACAGTAGGTGTTGATAGTTAACATTTCAGCAGCAGGGTCTTCATTATATGTTTACTGGATGTTATCTTAACTAAGCAGACAGCTCAATTATAAGCATAACTATATATCCACTATTTCACTATTATTTTAAAGTTTTGTTAATAGTAGAAATAAAAACTATATTCATGGAGCAAAGTTATTCTGACATCATACATATAGCATTTATCTTAATATCTGCAAAAAGCCAATAATATAATATGTATATATAACAAGCTCCCTGTGTATTCTGTGGCTGACCAGCTACCTGTGTGCATGCCAGCCCACCTGCACTCCTTTTCTCCACACAGGCCCACACTTGCCCTTTCTATCCTTTTCATCATCTGTGTTCCCACTTTACCAGGGCACCCCAAATCCCCTTATGCTCATGAGCTCTCATGTTTATTGCTTGCTTTCCAAGCAAAGCTGAGGCTGATTCCACCTCTGTTTAAAAACAAACTTAACAAGACCATAAAGAACACGGTGGGAATTACTGATTGGGTTCAAAATTGTCTCCCTGCTGTCTCTGCCTTTCTTTCCCCATTAGTTACTGGGTGTGCTGGTTGCTGATACACTGAGCTTGGTTTGCATGTCCTCATGGGCCCTGGGAGCTGCTGTTGCTAGGGGCTACCTGTGCTGAGAAGTGGCCTGCCTCCAGCTCCCTCCCAAGAGGAGGCAGAGGGCAGCAGAGGAAGGGAAGCAGAGTCCCTGTTGTGTTGTACAGCTGGCAGAAGTGCTGCTCTCCAAAGCCCCTGTTGTGAGTTGCAGTGGCCTGTGGGCACAGTGATAACCCAAGGCAAAGCTGCAGGGCTGCATCTTCCAGATCATTCCTGATCTCCATGAATGAAACCCTGCCTGAGTTGTCTTGAGATGTGTGTGTTTCCAGTCCTCTGGGGCAGGGCTCACAGTCCCTTAGGTCAGAAACTCCTCCTGTTACCTCCACACCCAGGTGAAACAGCTGCAGCTCTGCCCAGCACAACTTCAGGTCAGCTATCACTTGTGATACTGAAGTGTTACAAAGCCCAATTCAACAATTCCATGTGGGAATGGCCTGCCTGGGCCAGAGCTCAAAAAGGGAATGGGATCAGGAAATGCAATGTCAATACCTGGGTTCACATGGAAGGCCTGGGTGTCATAGCTCTCTGAGGGTGTAGTTCTCTTGGCCATCAAAAACTTGACCATCATTTGCTTGTGGTCCTCAGCTGGTGACTTCAATGACAAAAGGGTGTTGCATTAATTGAGGCCAAGGTCCTGGTCCTTCCTTTGGAGGCACTTGGAGAAGATCCTTTCCCTTTCTGCTCCTTGTAGCTGTCTGAGAAGCCTCCTGCATTTCTTTCCAGCATAAAACAGGGCTGGATAATTTCATCACTGCTAATAACATTTCTAGCAAGGCAAGCTACCATAATGATAAGGGTAATTTAATCTCATGCTTCAGGGATAAGCTGAGCTCAGGAGGGGAATCAGGGAGGAATTGATTTCCCCCTTCCCTGTGGAAGCTGCTTTGCACAGCTGATCATTTGTGTTGAAAGGCTGATGTTTTCCACAGCACAGGTGCTGGGCTTACCCTAACAGCTGGGCTCCAGAACATTCCCTACTGCCTGCTGCCTGTCCTGTCTCCCTGATCTGGGGCAAATGGTGAGCCAAATTTGCCTGCAGTTGTCCCAGAAGAAAGGGGAGAGGGTGATGAGGGGAGGGCAGGTGCTGCCTGCCTGAGAGTCCCAGTCCCTTAGAGGCTGTTGGCATGTGCAGGTGTGTGCTGAGAGATTGAGTGGGCAAGGGACCATATATTAGGCTCAGAGCCTCAATAGTAAGAAAGAAGGCTCAGCTGGTGTGTGCTGATCCAGACCCTCCCAGACAGGGTGGCATCCTGCAGGCTTGGCCCAAGACAGGACACAAGGAGTGTTTTCATATTTATTTCAGTGATTTTGGATCAGTGAATCACCCCCCTGCCTCTGTCCACTTCTGCCAGGCCCTCTCACACCTGAGTGCTGTTTGATGACGTTGTGCCCGTGGTGTTGTTTGCTTTCCAGCAGGAGTTGCCTTGGACAGGTCATTACACACCTGCCACACCTGTGGTCCCTGAGGGAAGGGTGGGCTGGAGCTGTGCTCCCTGCCCTGCCCAGCCCACTAACCCTGGGTGACTGAGTGCTGTGAGGACGGGGGACACGAGCATCTGACACAGGTGATTGAGGATGCTGCCTGATTCCTTAAAAAGTTGCCTAGAAACAGAACTCAATATTGTTGAACTTCACCAGGTCTGCAGTGCAGAACTTGCTGCACAGGGAAAAGGATTTTTTTGTTTTTATATTTTTTTCTCTCTTACAAGAAATAACTCACTTTTCAGCTGTTGGAGACGGTAGTAATTGATCTAGAGCTTTGCAGTTTGCCTTCCGGAATGGTTTTATTCTTGATGTAGGAATAAAATTCTGTTAGGTCAAATACACAGCAATAAATACAAGAAGCACATTAACTTTAATATATTGGATTATTCCACTTGGTGGTGATGGGGAAAAAACAAGATTTAATTCCCCTGGCAATGCAGGCAAAGAAAATCGCTTTCCGTGCCCATGTTTTTTTTTCTATTAAGTCATTTTTGTCTGTCGATGCTGGTGCTGCAGGCTTTGGTGGGATTTCACTTCTTTTTATTTTTTTTAACCTGGTGTGAAAGTAAGAATTATTTTCTCCAAGTAAATTGTTCACAAATTCTCTCAATGCCTTTCATTTCTAGCTGTTGCAGACTCCCTCCCCAGTGAGCTGCGTGGAGCTCTTGGCACTGTCAGAAGAAGGGGGATTGTCATGAGTTGGCAAGGTAGGGTGTGTTTTAGCTTCACTCTGCCATAGGAGTGAGCCAGTGACTTCAGCACAGGAGTTCTCCTTTTTCCAGGTGCTGGTTTTGATTTCTCTTCCTACCCTGAAGCTTCTCAGCTAAAGTTAGGGTTTGCTTTCCCGTGCCAGCTGTTTTTGTGATGTACCACCACCCTTCAGTGTCACAAAATCTGCTGCACCTTTCCTTGTGTCTCACATTCCAGTGCTGTCTTAGGGCTCTCATGCAGTGCTGAAGGTACCCAGCAGTGCAGGAATGACTCCCAGGTGATATTCCTTGCAGTGCTGAAGTCTTTCATCAAGTCTCATAGTCAGTCCTTGTGCTGAGTCTTCTCATTTTTCTGGGAGAGCAGTGACATTAGAAACTTTTCCCACAATCCTTGCCTTTTCACAGATTTCTGTTTTATATTGGAAAAATGACAGATGAGAAGAGGCAGGAATTACTTCCTTGTTTGTCATCATGGCAGACAGGCAGAAGATGGCTCTGCTATTGACCAGGCAAATGACAGAAAGACTGCAAGAGGGATTTTGTCTGGATGAGAGAAGAAACATCTCAGCATGATAGAGGACTGTAAACAAAGGATTTGTGAGGGTAAAGCCATTCTAGCCAGAAAGCTTTGAAAAAAAGCTGGATGAATCTGTGTCAGGAGCGATGTACAGGTGGGAAGGGATCTGAGTTAGATGGGAGAAGGGGACTTGCAGCAGGCAGGCTTGGGTTGTATGGCTGGAAGTGTGTGTGTTGGTGCCAAAGCATCTCTCTCCTGTGTGCAAGTTGGCAGGAGAGACTGGGGAAAAGCAAGGTGGGAGTGTCTGTGTGGGTAACTGAGTCTTTGCAGTGTTTTCAGCTGTCCAGGCAGAGTTACAAATAAGCCAGCCTCCTGCACCAGCACACAGACTCTGTCTGATTGTATTTGTCTGAGAGAAGAAAGACTTCACAATAATCCTGCTGACAATTAATTGGCTTTTGTTCAGCAAGAGTGAACAAGATCTCATCTTAATCTGTTTCATTATTTTGCCTTGTACAGCACAGTCAACACAAGATTAAGTTTAATTTTCAAATAAAATGCGAAGTCATTACTCATATCTGGATCAGGATTTTATCTGTTTCATTTTGCAGTGCTCCTTGTGTCAATATTAACGAGAGGAGCTGCACTATGTGTGGTGAGGTAGAAATAGCACTGCTTGACTTCAGGACCTTCTGCAAGGATTGCAAGTAGCAGAGCTCTGATGCCATCCTTTCTCTATCCTCAGCTCTTCAGAGAAGAAGCTTCATGCTCAGGGAAGCCTGGCTATCTGTATCCCACTGCCTTTCAGTGCTTCTGAACATCTGCAATGTGCTCTGTGGGAGGCATGTGGCTGCCAAAGCTCCCTCCCCTCCCCGTCAGTGCCCAGCCCCTGCTCCTGCTGCAGTGGGTTGTGTTTCCCCACCATCCATCAGCCCAAGGAGCACTCTATTGCTTTATTGCAGCCTCTCTGGGAGCCCTGATTGCACTGTGGTTAATGGGCCTGCACGGATACCAGCTCCAGATGAGTTACTCTGAGTGCCTGCAGGGGAGGTCAGCCAAGGGCGTGTGTGATGTACCTGGGACTCCTGCCTGGCTGGGGAGGGCTCTGCCTGCAGAGGGGGTGGGCAGAGGGACTGGGAGTGCCTGGGCATGGTCATCTGGGCACAGACAGCCCTGCTGCCCTGGCTGAGACTCTTATGAGTCTTGTGGGCTGCATTAAGGTTAGAAAATTCTCTGCAAGGAAAGGCATGTTAGTAATTTGAGTGATACTGCTGGACGGTGTTGAGCTAATTGTGCTGCTTCTGCTTGAATTTGAAAGGCCTTGGTCTCTGTTCAGGCAGCTTTCATTGCTCTGATTACTCACTGCAGCTTAAAGGGCTGCTTGCATCCTATAGAGGTGTGTTGTATCTGCTGCCCCAGGGGCAACAATCCTTCCAAAATGTGTTCAGGTGTCCCGGGTGGCAGGGAGGAGCACTGGAGTCCATGCAGCAAAGGCTGCACTGAAACCATGCCAAAAGGCACTGCAAGAGGATGAGAAGAAAACACTCACTCGGGCCTACGCTGCAGCCGGAAGAAACAAGGTGCAGGCAGGGCTCAGAAGCAGAAAAACGCCGCATCCAGAGCGGTGCGATTCCATCTCTTGCGCGCCGCTTGGCATGGAGAGAGCCGGCAACCTCAGCGGCTGCTGCCTGCAGCCCGAGTGCCCTCTGCTGTCACCGCCCAGGCTGGAGGAGGGTGACAGCCTCCAGCTGAGCCTGCCTGCGTCCGGCCTCTCTGTACCTGTGACATCTCTTCCTCAAGTGTCAGTCTTGACCATGAGTGTGTTGTTCTGGTTGTCTGTGAACCTTTGCTTTTCACACAGGCTGCTGTGTAAGGAGCTCGGCTCTCTGAGCAATCCTTGCCAGGTTCTGTGAGACTTTCCAGCTGAACTCACTGTAGCTGTTCTCTC
Organism: Cettia cetti; assembly: GCA_013401135.1. Taxonomy (NCBI): domain Eukaryota; kingdom Metazoa; phylum Chordata; class Aves; order Passeriformes; family Sylviidae; genus Cettia; species Cettia cetti. Next base: position 75,730 of record VZUI01072069.1, read on the forward strand.
TGTAATTCCAATGTGTCCCCAGTAGGAAAGCATCTTTAGGTCCTTATTTCCCTACGAGGTGAGGAGACTGATGCCAGGGGAGTCACTGCTCTGAGGACATCAGGAGGAACTAACTGCATGGGAGGAGAAGCAGGGATCAGGGTAGCGCAGTGCCAAGGCTGCTGACATGAGGACTTTGTCCCCTAAGTGCCTGCAAAGAGAGATGTGTGCCTCAGGGAGTGTTTCTTCACTATTCCAGTGCTTTCCCATTCTTGGGAGGGTTTCTGCTCTTGACAGGCAAGAATAAATCCCTGGTTTTCCATCCCACTACCTGGGATCCTACTGATACCTGACCCTGAAATAATCTCATTTGGTTAGAGAGCTTGGTGCTAATAACACATAACACCAAGGTTGTGGGTTTAACCCCTGTATGGGCCTTAAGGAAGAGTTGGACTCAAGTGATCATTTTGGGTCCCTTCTAACTCAGAATAATCTGTCAATTTGTTAATCTCTGCTACAGCTTTTGGGTGATTTTCTCTGCTGCAGTTATTGATGCTTTGCTATCCTGTCTTTCAGGAAGTGCCATTCCCAGCCTCTGTAAACTGATTTAGAAGGAATCGAGTTCCTACCCTCCCTTTTACAACTGGCTAGAACAGCTGGGCTGCAAGCAACAGGGAATTGTCAGATAGATTACTTTTATTTTCTACCCCAACAGTCCCATCCCCAGTCTGGAATTGCCTAGTGGGGGAGAAAACTCCTCAATCTGTCCACAACTCCCCAGGTGGGTAATAATAGATGTTTCATACAGAAAAATTCAATTAGACTTGACAGGAGATGTATGATAGTGCTTCCATGCCAGGACCCCATATTGCTCTGTTCTGTTCCTCTGCAAGAGACTTGCTGTAGAAGTTAACATGGAAAAAATCAACCAAGCAAAAACCAAAACACCAAAAAAAATAAACCCCAAACCAAACAAACAAAACACCAAAAAACCAAACCCAAAACCAACACAAAAAACTCCAACCAAAACCACCACCAACAAAAAAAACCCTCAAGGTGGGGCAGGGGGTGTTGGGAATAAAACAGAAAACAAGCCAACAAACCCCTTTTAACTATAATGGCATTTATATCCAAGATTAACTGTGGTGGGCTTTGTAGAAAAGAAAATTACAGTGATATCTTGTACACCAAATATAATCAGGCAAGATGCTGGTAAGAGCAGGACAGGGTTGTTGTGCTGTACTAGGGCTTCTCTGAGGATTAAAGCAGCCAGGGTAAGAGGTGTTCATGTGGTGTCTTGGCAAAGAGTGAAATGTTTCTGTCTTAAACTCTCCAGTCCCATCATCCACCTGTTCCATTCCACTGTGGGTGTTTGGAAAACACTTCAGTGTTCAGTGTAGCTCAGCACTTGTGGGCATGATGCACAAAGGAGCACAAAGGAGCACAAAGGAGCACAAACCCTTTCTGCAGCTCTTGCTGCCATGATCAAGACTGGGAGGGGCCCCTTTTATGTGGTTTTGGCTTTTTTGGTTGTTTTTTTCTTTCTTCATCATGAAAGTTTCAGCAAGACTCAATCTTTGTATTTTAATGCTCAGATTTCTAAATACTCTGTGTCTGAGGGATGCAATTATCTAAGTCACTTAGGCAGACCTCTTTCTGTCTGTACAGTCTGCATTGGTCACTAGTGTTCCCAGAAGCTACTGTGTAGTGCCACACAGCTCCTTGCAGGAGGAGGCATGGGGGTTCCTTCTGCTGCACAAAGCAGAAGGAAGTCACATTGAAGTGGTGGATAACAGAACCCCGCAGCAAATGGGAGATTTAATACATGTAAGGCCTTTTGCCAGCTACACTGAGTTTCTGTAATCCTATGAAATTACATCATCTCAATTTCCATGAAGTCTGTAAGGTGTGAGAAGCCATTACCCTCCTGCACTCTGTCTCTGATGGGTGAATTGACATGGAATTGAGTGTACGTGTACAGTGCAGTGTGTTCAGACTTAGTGTTTGATCAAAATTCAAAAGGCATTTGGAACAAAATATTTATAATGTGAAGAAGTTAGGTTTTTTCCCCATCTACCCAGACACTCACTTGCTTTGGGGATCTAGTACTGACATGGCTGAATGTGAGGAGTAATTGCTCCCCTGAGGTCAGCAGTAGCTTTTGTGAGCAGCTCTGTGAAGCAGAGGTGGCTGTTCTCTGCAGAGAAGCGGCAGGCACCGAGTGTCTGGGAAAACACCTCTTGGAGAGGAGTGGGAAGGTCAGCACGAGCTTTGCAGGCTGCCCCTGACAGCCAGTGAATGTGGGGAGTGCTTGCAAAAACAGGGAGTGCCAGGAGAAAAGGCCTGAGGCAGCTGCACTGATTCTAACAGAGCTGCTGGGGAGGCTGTGTGTGTTCAGTGCTCCAGCCCAGATAAACCCAAAGTGGGGACCATGGTCCTACCTCCTCTGAACAAGGGCCACAATAGCTGAAGGCTTAATCCTGAGGTTTATCCTGGCTCTAAATGGTGACTTTGGAGAGGCTGAGTTTAACAATTGCACTGAGGTGTGAAATATTGATCCCTTTATTATACTGATTCCTTAGGGACAAAGGCAGGGATTGTTTCTTCTGTTGGGCAGGGAACTTGCAGGGAGCTGAATATCAACTAAGAGCTGTACTAAAGGCTAAGGGTGGGTAAAGCAGCACTGCATGACAGTGTGTGCAGGGGTAAGGAAAGGGAAACAAATTCTCAACTGATTCTGGTGCCTCCTGGGTCAGAACTAAGGTTGAACTCACAGTAGAGCCAGTGACAAAGGACCTGGAGGGTGTGCAGCAGGGCTGGACTCTGTAGAAGCCTTCCTGTACCTCCTCTGTGCCTTGAATGAATTCCCACTATGTTTGAAATGCACTTTTGCTTGCTGTTAAACTGCAGACCCATTGCACGTGAAGTGCTTCCCATGGGCTCAGGGTGCACAGAGCAGGTACCTCCTTCAGGGACACCCATGGGATTACACACAGAGCAGTGACTCCTGCTTTTGGAGAGAACTGCCTGACATGCTCCACATCATCAGAATGCTTGAGCACAGGGGACAAACAGCTATACACAAGAGGAAATCCACAAACACCGTTGTGTCACTTTATTATGTTTGCCTGGACTCTGGTGTGTGTGTGCAGCTGTGCAGGAAGCCTGAGGAAGCAGCAGGCACAGTCCAGGGGGGAAGCTCCTTCCTTTGGCTGCAGGCAATAGCAGTCACTGCAGTGTAAGGGGGCACTTAAATGGTAGCCCAGGGTGGGAAGACAGACAGATGGACACAAAAATATAAACAGTTTCTCTAGGCAACACCAGCTCTGTTAGGGGTTGCTCTTCTGAGTGGAGTAACTGAGGGAGAGTCTTGGTTCAGGGAAGCTTAGGGGTCTGTTCAGGATGGGCTCACAGCCCTGGCTGATACCAAGAAGCACAAGTGGGAGACTGAAGTGCTGTCTTGTCAACAAGCACATGGCACAGGCAGGTGTGAACTTCCTGCAGACACGGTCAGTAGAGGTGGAGAGAGGCCAGCAGCTTTCTGTGTCCTGCTAGCAGAGTCACACTGGATGACCAGGATGCTTGTTGCATGAAGCATGCAGAGGCCTGGAAGGAATAAATGAGTTCGTTTTCATTTGTTCCTGGGCCCTATCCCCAATTTTTTCTAACCCATTTCCCTAAGTTGTTGTCATCTCTTTCTCTCTCTCCCCCAGCAATTACTCTCAGAAGCCATCTATCTGAGGGAGCCAAATGAAGCCCAGGATTGGACACCAGACAGCTTTCCCTTCCCAATACTTTCCTTCATAAATGGATGCTGAGAACAGCGTAAGAGAAAAGGATTCAATCTCTCTTGCTTTGCATTATCACTAAAAATTAAACCAATAGCGTTGACAGCCAAGCTAGAGACTCTCTGTGGTAAACAATATTACCTGTTTATAAATGGGAGAAGCCAAGGTTCTCACTGCAGGTCATGGAAACAGTTGGGGACAGGGTTCTGGGTTTCCCTGGGATGTTTTGAGACACAGGGTCTGTGGCTTTCTTTATTCTTTTCTTCCCACTCTAACTTCCAGAAAATATAAAGTATCCCTTCAAGTTAAGGAGTGCCCAAGTCTGGGAAGCAGGCAGGAGAGGTATCTGACTCAGGCTGGGTGCCAGGGATTAGAGACTTAGGACAGGAGGTCTGCAAGATTTTTAGATGATCTGTCTGATGGAGAACATCAGTGCAAGTGCTGAGGCTGAGTCTTGTGGTGTATTCAAAAATTCATTCACATTCTTTGCATAGTCCTCTTGAGGAGGGGTGGGTGGTGGCTCCTGGCATCTTGCACACACATTCCTACGCAGAAAGGCTTTACAGCCAGAAGCAGCACCATGCAGAAACCATCATCCAAAGGCATGGGGATGCCCTGAGGGAGGTCAGCTCAGCATGCAGGTCCTGTGAAGCACAGCTATGGCTCCAGTGTCACAGAGCTGTTGGTGACACGGACCCCGAACCAGCCCTTCCAGAACAGCGTGTCCTGGCCGCCGTGTTCAAAGCGCACAAATCGGACCCCAGGCCCATAGCTGGAAAAGGTGTGGGAGATCTTTGGCACAAGAGACAAAACAGTTGTTAGTAAGTGTCAAAGTACCACAAACCTACCATAGTTCAGTGCAAAGAGCCTTCAGCACCACTGGTCACAGTCAAACCTACCAGGTTGGGTGACAGTGGGGACATTTACAGTGGGAGAAGCTTTGATCCCATTGTTCTGAGGCCACTTCATCACTCCCTGTTGGACATCACCTAACACCTGCTAGTGGTGACTCAGCAAGTTTCCAAGTGTCCTGTAAAGCAGCCTCTCTTTTCCTTTTTCAATCATAGGGTCATGGCTCCAGAGAACACATGACAGAATTTTTTCCTCCCCTTGGAGAATTCTTCTGCTTAAAAATATTCCTGATTTATGTAGGTTGAGTGTCATCTGCTGAGCCCATAGCTGTAACTCACCTCATTCCAGCTGGCATCATTGTCCTGTGGGATGGTGACAGTCTCACTTTTGTACTCAGCCAGCACATCCTCATTCTCAGAGAGCAGCTTCACACACAATTCATAGAGGCAGCCAGCATCTCTGCGTCCTGCGTACCTACAAGGAGATCCAGGCTGTTGGCATGACCTGTAAGAGCTCTGCAAAGGCTCCCCCACACTCACCAAGTTACTGTGGCCTTGGTTTGAGATGGAAATCTGCAGTGGTTCTTAGCCCAGCCCACCACCTCCCCTCATTCACACAGAACCTGGGCTTTGGAGTTGATGTGCTCCAACAGTTTAAAGCCTGTGGGAGCTGCCTGTGAGCCCTGTCCCACACCCAGGATCTTGGCAGCTGAGGTTTTAAGGCCCAATATATATGAAGTCTACGCCCTTCCTGCTCTTCCTTTTCTTAAACCTCTGCCTGTCTGTTCTCAGAGCCTTCCTTAATACTTACCAGTCTCTTACCATGATTTTAGGCTGGGTTGTATCCATCAGCTCTTCCCAGTAGCCCTCAGCCCTAAGGTCAATGACCTGAGCCTTTCGACACCACCTGAAACACAAGATGTTAATTGGTATCACAGTCTCTCCTGGGACTAGGGGAACCAAAAATGCTCCCCTTCCTGAATAACAGCAGAAAGCAGCCTTACTCATAAGATGTAACGAAGTATTTATGGACTTCTTCACTAGGAAATTCCTTTCCAAAGTCCCCTGGGAGCTCTTCAACTTTCCAGCCATCACCTCCATTCTCTACCTCTCCCCAGTGCTCCAAGTCTTCTGCAAATGGCAGAAAAGAGACTTGGATGAGTCCTGTGGGTGTGGGGACCTTGCCCATCTCCCACTGAAACCTTCCTCTGGCTTGTGAAAGTTTGATATTAGACACAGCACTGATTTTGTATGTAGACTGTATGTTTGTTAAGTAGAGGTCAGGCAAAAACCTTTTGTTTGAGCTTAATCACACCAAATTTTAACATTCTCCAGCCAAGTGGCTGTGTATGTGTGGGTTTAGGAAAGTACTCCAGGGAAAGAATTTAGGTATTCTGAAGTGTGTCAGCATTTTCAGTGTCACAGCACACAAAGACTCTGGGGACAGATGCTGATTGCTTTGTTTCTAAGTTTTCCAAAGCCCTTAGTGGCATTTTCTGAAGCAGTAAGACCTTCAACATTGGGGTATTCTAGAGGGAAACCTTGATGTTGGAAAACCTTGCAGAAGGTCATCTGTGAACAAAATGAGGAAGCTGTGTTGATACTGCTTTGGTCCATGATGTGTGAAATTGCTGCTGCTTGGGTTGTGAGGCTTGGTTACTGCTGCAGAGTTGTAGCTCTGGCAAGTGAAGTTCATGGATTCAGAATGATGGCACGTGGGCTGTGTGCCCAGGCTCTAACGTGGGCTGTGGAGGGGAGGGTAAAAGCACAACTGGCCTGAGCTGCTCCAAGGAAAGAAGCCTGGAGGGCTTGGTGAGCTGAGGGCAGACTCGCCCCTGAGCTGGGGAAAGCTTTCATCTCTCTTATGGCTTGGCAAGAAGCAATACAGAAACAAATGCCACAGCCTTTACTTGTTGGATGCTTTCTACAAAGGACATCTTTGAGTCTCAAACATGATTTAGATCCCTGTAGAGGTTATATAAGTTGATGTCATGTAAAGCCCTTTGCAAAGGCTGATTATCAAAGCTTTTATGCTCATTAAATTATTTGGCTGCATGGATTGAGTGACTTGACTCTAGGGCAGGGAGAAAATTCTGCAACCTGACAGCAACTAAGATCTATTTTTAAAGATAAGAAATATGCATTTCTCAGTGACTGGTCATCTCTCTGACACCTTGAAGCTTGTCGTGATGTCTCTCACCTTCACCACACGGGTTCTTGATGAGATTCTTCCTTTTCTTACTCAGGAAGTAGAAGTTTTGCCAGTTCTCTGCATCTGACTCTTCTCTGGTAAGGCCTTCCTGCTGACACTTCAGGATCCAAAGTTCAGCTCCATCTACCAGGTTCTTCCACTGGCAGCAGACCAGGCGGCACACCAGCACCAGCTCCACTGCAGGTATGGACGCCAGGATTCGGAGCAGGACTGCTTCAGGGAGGGACTCCATCCTGGGGCAGGCTGGGCTGAGCTGCCTGAGAGAGAAGGGAAAAGAAATAGGTTGTCTGAAGGCATGATTTTGCTTCCTAGCCTCCAGGTCTCCTGTTCCTTATTAAGTTAATATCCTGAAGCAGATGAATATTTTTATATTCTAAGAAAAAGCCCTGAATTAAATCTATGTATGGATTTGACAACTGCAGTTGTGGGCAGTTTGTTCATTTTCCAGGCTGGAATCAGTCCTTCCAGAATCTCTACTGCTGCAAAGGTCAGCTTCTTAGTAATGATTTCCTCTGCAGAGGGAGGCACATGAGTGTCTGTTCTGCCTTTAGGAACATCCCTGATAACAAATGCTGCAAAGCAGTACTCAAATATCAGCATTAAGAATCTTGCCAGCCACCTTTGCAATGGTTCATTCTGTATCTGACAGGCTTCCCCTCAGAGTGCTGGCACTTGATTGCCTTAGTCAGGAGCCTGTATAAAGTAAAGGTCTGAGCATAACTGAAAATAACTCAGCTGATACTCTTCAATATTCTATTGTCTGTGGCCTCATAACTGGAGGAATTAAGTCAGAAGTGTTTGCTCTAACTTCATGTGCTAATTCTGCACTCCAAAGAGCTCTGTGCTGCCTGCAGTTCCAGGTGCAGGTGCTGCAGGACTATGGAAAGATGAGTGTGCAGATTCAGAGCCCATGTCATCCGTGAGGGATGCACTGTGACACTGCTTTTATGTCAGCTGAGTCCTGGTGCTGGGAAGCTGCTGAGACTGCAGCAAAGCCCATGGATGCAGCCAAAGTTCTCAGGAATGACTCATTAAGACTAGGAGAGCACTAAGAGCAGAGATGAAATACCCTGGCATGCTTAATATAACGGTGCCAAACCTGGCACGAAGGGAAGAAATATGGGGTCACTGCTGTAAGAGCATCCTAAATCTTGACATTCAGATGTGTCCTCTATCTGCACTGCATCCAGCAGGGGCAAAACTAGAATTTAAAATTCCCTGGCTTTTATGGAGACAGCATTAGTGATTTCCCATTCTCCCCACACTTCCAACCCTCAACCACAGTGCCGAAGGCTAAAATGTAATTTTTAAAAAGTAGGCGAGAGGGCTCGTGCTGGTTTCATCTCGTACAGGACTTTGAGAAGCCTCTCCTGCTCCCTGCCTGCTGATGAAGCACGTTACCCAGGCTTCCTCCCGCACTCGGGAGAAGGGCGGAGGTACCTTTCCTTTCCCACCCCAGTTAAGCATCCAAGCTGCGAACGGCTTTGCATCACGATCATGCTCCGGGGCAGCGCCCGTCCCTTGACGTGCTCGGGACACACGCGTGTCCCTCCCCTCTCTCTCCAGCGCTGCCCAGGAGACACCGCGGAAAACCCGCAAGGGCTCAGGGGAGGCACCGAGCGCTCTTACCTCGGCCGCTGCTGCGAAGGTTGGCCGCGCTGCCCCGACCAGGGCCCGCGCGTCTGAGGTGAGGTCCCGGGCCGCTGTGAGGAGGGACCCCGGCCCCGCCCCCGCCCCGCCCCCTGTAGCCATCGCCCCGCCTTCTGTGGAATCGCCCCGCCCCCTGCAGCCGTAGCCCCGCCTTCTAAGGTCATCGCCCCGCCCCCTGTGGCCCCGCCCCCTGTGGCCCCGCCCCGCGGAAGGGCCGCGTCCCGCACATCCGTGTCCGGGAGGCGCCGATAGGCGGAGCCAGGTGGGGCTGGGGAGCGGGCGGCGGGCCTGGGGCCGGGCGGGCTGTCCGGGCGGGCTGTCCGTAACGAGGCGAATCTGCTTTTGCTTCCGGTAGCTCGGCCCGTCGTGCCGGGGATTTCCCGTCGCGCTCCTCCGGCCCGCCGTCTGCCATGACAACCATCGGCGACCTCCCCGAGGATGTGCTGGTGGAGCTGCTGTCGCTGCTGCCCGCCCGGGACCTGCTCCGCACCTGCCGGCTGGTGTGCACGCAGTGGCGGTACGTGGTGGACCTGACCACCCTGTGGAAGCGCAAGTGCCAGCGCGACGGGTTTTATCGTCAGAACTTGGACAGAAGCGTCTCCGACTGGAAGACCTTCTATATGCTCTGCTACTTGAAGAGAAACTTAATCAAAAACCCCTGTGCTGAAGGTTTGTTTCATTATTTAATAAAGGACTAAGAGTTTCCGAGCAGTCAGAATGAGTCAGTGTCCTGCATGCGTCAACTACTGCTGGTGCTGTGGGACTGTCCAGCTATTGGGTGTAGCTCTGCTAGGTCAGATTCACAGTTCAACTCGTGCAATAAAACTGCTGTAGGTAGATAGGTATGTATTTACTAATACTTAGTGGTTTTAGCCAAAAAAATCTGGAGTCATAAGGCCCCAGTATGGCAAGCAGTGACAATTTGCACTGCGAGTACAACGTGGCAGTGAAATGATCAGATATTGTGATTAAACATTTGGGCAGCTGGAGAACTTTTGTTACCAAAGACTTGATTAATATGACTACAGTAATGCTACTTTATTGCTGCTGATGATTTTCTGATGAAGTCAGAAATCTGCTACCTACTGTCCTAGATGCTAACAGTCACATTAAAGGTAATAGCAGCATAATGACAGGAGTCACTTACAGCTGTAGGAAAAATACAGTGGATCTGAAAATACCAAGTAGCTTCCTAGAATTCTCCTATTGCAGATTCTAACGAAAGCTGAGATCCTGCTGGTAGCTGAAGTGAGATCCTAACCCTCACCTTGGATACTTGTGTTTTTAGAGAACTTCCAGCACTGGACACTTGATGCTAACGAAGGAGATGAGTGGAAAATTGAGGATCTGCCTGGAGCTCATGGAAATAATCCGCCAGACCCCTCAATACACAAATACTTTGTCACTTCATATGGGTAAGAACTGGATTCCAGTAATCTGGAACTGGGAAACCTGCTTCTTCCCATCTGTTTGGAAAGGCACCATGGTTAAAAGGCTGGTGGCAGGTTACTGAACCCTAGATCACCTGTGGGAAAAGGAAAGAACTTCATTAACCCTTTATGCCAGTTAATCTAAAGTGATGGGTATTGCTGAGAGAATTGATCACAGCAGGTGCTAAATTTCTCTGCCTATCAGGAACTTCCTGCAATTTTTATAGTTAGGATAATCCACATGGGATTCCTGCTTCTCCTCTCTCAAAGGTGGTAGGGAAAGGTTAAGGATCTGGCAAACTTAATCAACTGCACTTGCATGACAAGGTCAAAGCTCTGTAACCTCCACAAGTGGTACGTGTGTCACACTAATGACTTGTAATAAAAGCTGTCACCAGAGGAGGATCAACAGCTTTTACAAGCACTAGGCACTGGTTTCCTGTTACCATACATAAGTACAGGGACCCCTCTTAATCCACCTTGTAGGTAACTATTCTTTTTATCTTGGGGTGAAGCTAACTCAGTTCATTTTCTTATCAGGTTCTGGCTATGGGTAAGGCAGGGTTTAGCCAGGTCAGCTTTGTGGGACTTCAGGATCTGGGTTGGTATTAAAGCTGTCAGGGAAAGGACAGCAAGAGGGAAGAGATGTGTTCTGTGGAACTGTATTTCTGTGTCTGTTTCAGGCCGTGCTTCAAGTCTCAACTCATTACCCTGGAGAATGAAGGCTATTCGAATCAGCTGATGGATGAGAAACGGCCTGAAATTACAGTCAAGGACTGGTAAGTGGAAGCACTGAAAATTACAATTTCTGGCATTGGTCTAGAGGTAAGCTAGGCTTCTGAGGCTTTTCATGCTATAAAATCAGTTCTTTATTCTTCTGGAGTTGTAGTTCTTGAGTAAAGAATAAGCTAAATCTAAACTCGGTGGACTACAAGGTGGCAATCCTGTAAAGGATGGGATAGCTCTTAAGTTCTAGAACTTCTCTATAGCTGTGGGGATGACATTCCTTTTCTTCTGCAGACAGGGAGCCCCTTGGAGACTGCTTTTGAAAAATAAAGAAAACTGAATGCTGTATATACAGCCGTGCTCCTTGATTCCCCCTGCCTCTCCAGGTACGCTGCCAGGTTTGACTGCGGGTGCCAATACGAGCTCACGGTGAAGCTGCTCTCGCAGGAGTACATCGTCCTGGAGGAATTCCACCCTGAGCCAGTCTTCATTGAGCAGTGGAGTGATGCCAAGTGGAGAGAGGTGAGCAGCAGCCCTGGAGGCAGGAGCTTTACAGCAGTGTTGTGACACTTGGCCAAAAGTGCCAGTGGACTTTCTCTGCTCTTCAGCCTCCTTTACTCTATTAGAGAAGGTGAGTCAGTCCTTGCTACTGATGATGCTGAAGAAGCAGTAGCATCCTGAATGAGACAGGTGCTCTTTTTAGGTGCACAGTATTTTCTAGAGGGTATCCTGTGGGCTTCTGTGTTGTTTTAGTGCAGTCTTTTTAATTGTTTCTTGGTTTTATGTAAGATTCTGTCTAAATAATTAAGTAACAAGACCAGATTTCGGGCTTTTTTTGGATTAAAAAACTGTTCTAAAACTACTGCATGGATAGCCAAGTATTGCAGACTTTTCTTAAACTGCTACAGGTGTTTAACTGGTTTGATTTGCTATACATTCTGCATTAGATGTTACTTATACATGCACTTAAGATTCAAGCTTGATGTTAGTTTAACTCAGGTAGGATTTTGGGGAAAAGGCTGAGTGAGAAAGGGTTCTTTACCCACCCCACTCCCTCCCCCAAAAAAATGGGATATGGTGCACTTTCAGTGAAAGATCTGGGCTCAGGAAGAGCTCATTCTGAGACTCACACACTCTAGTTTTCTGAGCTTGTAGGTGAGCACTGGTTTATTTAGGCAAATGAAGAGGAATTCTCTTTTCTCTGCAGATTTCTCACACCTTCCAGAATTACCCGGCAGGCGTTCGTCACATCTGGTTCCAGCACGGGGGCCAGGACACGCAGTTCTGGGCAGGGTGGTATGGGATCCGAGTGACAAACAGCAGCATCACCATCGGGCCCCAGACATCATCATGAAGCACAGTGTAAGGGTTTGCTTTTACCTCAGGACTGTAACCAAATGGCTTCAGGTGCACTATTGCCTGTACTCTCTGGGTGTGTCCTAGCTTTTTCTTGCAGCTCGTGTTCACAGCAGAACTTCTGCAGGCCCAGCCCTTTGGAAGGGCTTCTGTCTTCATCTTCCATCCTCTTCTGCCATGGATGCTACTCCAATTACTGCTGCCCTTCCAGAGAAAAACTGGGACAATTAAATCTGACGTTTATCTTTTCTAGTTAATACATTCTTATGCTAATACACACAGTCTTAAAGACACTTCCTTGTTTATGGAACTTAAGAAAGATAAGGCTGAAATGTTTAATTTCAGATTACCAATGGTATCTACAAGGACTCTGCCAGAGATTGTTTTGTATGGTATTTTCTTTACTGTTTCAGTTTTAAGATTCAGTTAAGATTTATGATCTGCATCAGACCCTTCATAGCATCAGGAAACTGTCACCCTTGTTCCTAAGTGCTGTGTCTCTGGTAGTGAATTCCTTATTCTTTCTCTAAGTGTGTATGATCAAAATGGTACCTGCCTTCCTATCCAAAACAGTCCCTTGGTGTTTGAATAAACACGTAGAGAAAGAGGAGGTAAGGAGTCCCTTCAGGCAGCTGCCTAACAACACAAGTGCCTTTTGATTGTGCTGGGCTTTTCCCACATCACTTTTGGTTTGTACTGAGCAGTGTAACCCAACATAAAATGTTAAAGCAGTGCCCAGCCTTGATCTGTAATGTTCCTACACTTGTTACTTGGAGGAAGCAGGAGGTGCTGGACAGACTCATGTATCAAATTCCTGACAAACAAGCTCAGCTTGCTATGAACTGTGTCTGCCCCCTTATATATCCAGAGCTAATGCTAAGGCCATGTTCCATCTCCTGGCATAGGATTAACAATGCTTTCCTTGCTTATTCTCTGTTAGGAGTAGGATACTTGGCAGCTGTCCTTGCTGGACAGATAAATTCCACATGGTTAATGCCACCTCTGAGTGAAAGGGGAGAGACCAAGGTTGTACAGCTTTTCATAGGAATTGACAGAGTTCACATATGGACCAGAAAAGTGGTGGGAGCTCTACAGAAAATAAAAATACCTCCTCACTGAAGAAGGGAGCCTGGTTTTGACAGAACTCAGCCCAGTTCAACTGGGGTAAAACTTAGAATTTATTGAAGATTACTTGGGAAGGTCACAGTGGACAGACACTACATAAGGCCTCACTCCCCCTTAGCACAAATGTTGCTCTCTCATGGATTGTGTAACAGCTCCTTGCTGTTTATCACTGCTCGTGTGCAATGGAGCTGCCCTTTTCAGAACTGCACTGCTAATAAAGCACTGACTCCCCAGGGACACGCTGTATCAACACCTGTACTCTCTCTCACACAAGTCAATATGGGAACAGGCTCTGGTTCCCCATTCCAAGTCAGTTCTTTATAGAGTGGTAAGAGCACTTAAAATAAGAGGCAGCAGCTGCTTTACATTCACCCAGAAGGCCAGCTGAAGAGATGGTTATCAAGATACAGTTTGTGACAGATCTTACTCCACTGGAAGATCAGATGAAGCTTGAAGGCAAGGAAGATTTGAAATCAGGTGCCTTTGTGAGCTCGCTCTTCTACATAGAGCTGCATCTGGAGAGAGAAACAAGCAACAGTCCTGTTGGTATACAGGTAGGTGAATGGAAATAAAAAGCTTGCAACAGGCTGAATAGGAAGTGCTTGTACCTCCCCCCATAACCAGGTTTCCTGTTTTACTATGAAGAGTCTTGCCCTGCTTTGATTTCTGGCACAGACATCTGCCAGACTAAGCTACTCTCAGGAGTACTCTCTAAAGTTACACCCCAGAAAACTGCAGAGCTGGTGTCAGAGCATTCCAAGTTCAGAACTGCAGCAGGTTCAGCACCTCCTGGTCAGAATGCTCTGCTCACCTTTAGGATGTCAGATGTCATGGTTTTCAGGGGGATAAGCCGGGGGTCATGCATATGCACATCGTGCTCATCAGCGAGGATCCAGGGGAAATCCTGGGGGCAGGAACACAAGGTGTTACTGGCAGAAGCCAGCACTGCTGTAAGGGGAGCTCCTCCTCAGCACTTGTTTTGTGTAGAGTGGCTGAGGGAAGGAACAGGTAATTCAAATGCCCCACAACAACAAAACTTAACACTTACATGCTTGTCTTTGATGCTCAGCATAATTATCTTCAATTACAGCATCAAACTGTGAGGTCAACCCACTTCACTTACTGCAAAGGTGACATCTCCCTTTAAAAGATACACTCTCAGCTGTCCTGAGCTACCATGCCCAGTTCATTACACCAGGATTTACCTGCAACTCCAGAATGCAGCATGGGTTTCCATCCTGCCTTGGAAGTCTAAAGGTGGGTCTACTATACCACAAGTTTCCATTACTAAGCAGTGCAGAACAGACTTTCATTTTGAAACAATTTTACACTTCTCTAGCTTTATTTGTTGTGCCTTAGGACACCTAAAAGAACTTGATTCAGAAAAAAAGCTTCCCTGTATCTAGGCAAGGATTCTTTAAAAATAATCTTCCTTTAGAAAGTGTTCTGCACACAGTTTCCTGTAAGATAAAATGTATTTGTGCCCCCAGACCTACTAGTTACTTGAATCTGTTTTTCTTGCTCTTCTTACAAAGCCAGCCACCACACAGTGGATGGTGGTTGAGGGCTGCTACTTTGCATGATTAAATTCAAGTACCTATTCTACACGCCTGAGTATTTCTAAGTGCCTGAGCAAGCACTGGGCAGCGAGTATTGTTACAATCTATTTCAAGACTTGACGTTGTGGCTGTGTGTGGCAAATGTGCTGTCAGCTCACCAGCATAAACCCTTTCACCACATTTCAAGTACAGTTATGGTGTGCCTCATAAGACACCAATCTACATGTTCAAAGTACCTCTCAGCCTTAACCTTAGAGATGCCAGAACTCTGCACTGCCCAGTCTTTGCTCTGCAGTTTCTCACACACAACCTCAGGTGCCCGAGGATATCACTCACCTTTATCACCTGGATCTTTTCCATGTTGCGTGTGGCAGCCTCCCGTGTGTGAACCAGAACTGTGAAGGTGCAACCTAAGAGAAGTGTCAGGTTCCAGCTCAGGGGACAGATTCCAGAGGATCAGCCAAGCAAGGCCAGGCATGAGGCTGTTTGGATCCAAGTGACATTTACCTGGGGGGTTGTTGTCCAGCACAGCATCGCACACGCTGATTTTCAGGATGAAGGCACGCAGTAACTGCTCCACGTGGGACAGCAGAGACTCAGAACTGTGGAGGAGACAGCAGTTGTTACTGGCATGCAGCAAAGGCCTGAAGTTGCTTCCAGAATACCCATGGCATCCAAAACCCATGAGCAAGAAGGAATGGAAACCTCACCTAATGGAAAGAAGAGGTGGTTGGGTGATCTCAAAGACAAATCTCTCCACGGGGTGGTGCTCTTTATCCAGGATTACAACCACAACTTTCTCCACATCGTTCTGCAGGAACCAAGACAGAAAAATCCCTTCCTTAATATGAGCTGTCTGCTGCCCACAGAGTGCTTCACATACTGTGATGCAGTGGGAGTACACTCAATTGTTGGGCTTGACAGCACAAGCCCTTACCCAAAACCTGAGTTCACATTATTCTCAGCAATCATAAAAAATGCTTTTGCAAAGCCATTTCTTGCTGGGTGTTAAGCTGCCAGCTTGTGGCTAAGGCTGAGGGAGATGAAGTGTGCTAAACTGTACATTCCTCTAGATCCTGTTTTAGAACTGAGGAGGAAATGCAAAGCCATCTCACTGTGTCACTCTGGGAAGGGCGCTGATGCAGTAAAGATACATTCAGACCATTGCCCAAAGAGAGCAGCTTTGTACAACCACAATTTAAACCAGACCTAATTCCATTTTCTGCATGTACATTAAAATTGTCTGTAAAGAGCAAGGCTTACAAAACCTGCCAGCAGCCTCCTGCAGTGTTTCATCAGTCATACCCTTCTCTCACAAAACCTGGAGACCAGACCTACCTTTGCTTGCTGCTTCACAGCAAAGCATTCAAACTGTTCTGCCACAACAGGTGCTTAAACTGGGCTGGATTGTAAAGCAGAATAGTAGGATGATGTAACTGGAAATATACAGACGAGTCCTTGTGTGGTAAATGAGACAAGCAAGGCAGGGTCTTAACAGCCAGGAAATGTTATGATGTTTTTAGTTTTGTTAGAAACTTTCATCAGCTGGTATATTGTGTATGGTAAATTTGCAAACAAATGTTGTAGCTAAGATAATATTTATGTTCTCTTGCTTCCTATCAAATCCACTTGCAGTACTTTTGCCCAGGTCCCCAGTCTAAGCTCACCTTCTCCAGCAGTGGCTTTACACAGTGCAGCGTGTCCTGGATGTACTGGTTCAACTCTGGGTGGCAGGACATCTGCAGCAAACACAGGGCAGAGTCAGAGCTGTGTTTGATATGAGCCAGGACAATGCTAAAAGGGAAGATTTGAACAGAAGCACCAGTGTGTACAAGGCATTCAAGTCATGCTTCAAATAGTGCTGAAAAATGCTGAGTTGCCCACTGAAACCAGCAATTCTTTCAGGGAAGGGTTAATCAGCTGAGGCAGATCACTGCACCCACAGTTGTTGCACATCTGGAAAGCATACCCACAACTGCATATTGAGAATAGCAGATTCCAACCACCTCTGCTTCCTAGGGAACATGCTTTGCTGCTTCTTCACTGCACAGAGCTGGGGCAGCCTTTTGCTACTGCTGTCCACAACCTGCTTGTTCCACGAGTACTTGCTGTATCCTCAGCTACAGGGCTGTTCTCTCTTATGACAAGAACTAAGCTCTTCTCAAAAATAAGTCTATACATTAAAGAATCACTTCCAGAGTGTAAATGTGTTCTGGTGAGTGTTGACTGATCCTTGCTATTTTGCTTGTCCATGTGGCTGTCACCTTCCAGGAAATCTCCTACCTGGACAGGTACATTGTATTTCTTCCTCTTCTGAAAGATCCCAATAGGGTAAACTTCTCTGACGTACAAGATGAGGTGAACAGCCACTTCCAGGAATTCTGAAAGAACATCTGCAACTACTGAAAAACAGAAGTAAAGGATGCTGGAATGGGGTGTGGCAAAGTAGAATAATACCATAGACTCAGGGGAACTTTTTTTTACAGGTTTTTTTTCCTGCATAAATTTCACCTGCCTCCTCTTAGCTGCAGAAAAGTTTAGGGACAGAGCAACCCTACAACAACACTCCCCCAAGCTCAGTGCCCAGGAAGAGCCACATGAGGACACCAGCTGCAGCTCAGTACAAGACATTACCTTGCCCAAAGTTAAGGTCCTGCCGTGTGAGAGTGGTCATCTTCCCCAGGCCCTGGAAGGAACCACAAAAGGAACAGTTATCCTCTGGCTCCTGTATTATTCATCCAGTCAGTTCATGGAGCTGTACACCAGAAGACCCTGCAAGCCCACTGTAAGAGGTGTGAGCAACCCCCTTAAGCACAGCACATCCTCAGGGACTACAGGCAGTGCACAAACCAGAGGTCACACCTCAGGATGAGAGATTATTCATATTTCAATTCCTGGGGTTTTCAGTCTCTCTCCCTTTCTGGGATACAGGGAAGTTCAGACAAATACTTTTTACTAACACAAGAAATACTGTTTTTTAAAAGCTTCATAATGCTTGCCTTTTCTAACCCTATCTCCTACTATAACACAAGAACTTCTCAGGGTTTGGGGTTTATTCCAACACCACCACAAACCATTGCTTGTCCAAGCTTGGAGCTAGATCTTCCACTGACACACCACCACACAGGTTCTCTGCCAACAGCTTCTGAGTCTCTCTCTGTAGCCCCAAAAACCCCTGGGGGGCTTGCAGAGCTGCATAATTAAGTCAGCTTTGTCACACAGGATTATGGAATAGCTCAGGTTGGAAGGCACCCATAAGGATCATAGAGCTCAACTCCCTGTTCCTTGCAAGACCACCTAAAACTAAACTATGTGACTTAGAGCATCATCCAGCTGCTCCTTGAACTCTGACAGGCTTGGGCCACGACTACATCCCTGGAGAGCCTGAAATTTGTGAGGTACAAAGGGCAGCACGTTATTGTGACAAACTGAGTTTCATTTGCCAACAATGAAAGAGCAGACGCTGAAGCTGAGCTTCCCAACAGCTTTCCCTGCATAGCAGACTCCATACCTTACACAATTTAAGCCACAGTGTACACAATTATCTATTAGAAACTTTAATTTGTTTCATTATTTTAGCCACACTCTCTGCATGCAAGCAAATTCTAGCCACTAACAGCAGCACCGTTCATGAACTGTAGAGGTTGATGGAACTTTTAAATGCCTCTGGAACATCCTGGCTCGACCAGTAACTCAGGTGTCCTACAAAGACTTTTGACAAACCACAGATGTTCCACTCAGCTCTTTAGACACTGATTTTTCAAGCTGTTTCAGCTGCAACAAAACATGCTTTTCAGACCTACAAAGAATTAGTTCAACCTGCACTAAAGAGGGACCTACATTCATCCCCAGTTTTTTAAAACAGTTATACCACTGTATACAAGGACTTCTTGGAATATTAGTGACCTGCTACACTAAATAAAATTAAGACAGTTAGGCATCTCTCTAGCACCCCAGCCACAGTGTCCCTCTAATTAGTACAAAAGATCTATAGAGTATCATAAACAATCTGTCTTTTTAGAGGTTTAGTTCACATCCTTACTTAAATGTCATCCCTCCTGAAAGAGAGGCCCAAGCAACCCAAGGGACTGGAAGGGATCCACCCTTCCACGCAGTCACAAAGCAGGAACTAGGCACTACACGCTCAAGGACTGTGCAGCTGGGGGATCATGGCAATCACAGAACACTTTGGGTCGGATGGGACCTTAAAGCTCATCTTATTACAACACTCTGCCAGAGGCAGGGCCACCTTCCACTACTCCCGGCTGGTACAAACTCCACTCAACCTGGCCTTGGACATTTCCAGGGATGGGGCACACCACGTAACCATAACCCCGCATCCTCCCCGTGCCTGTCACCAGAGCTCCGGCACCAGCCCAGAACAGCCGGCACGGGCAGCCCGGGCGAGCCCTGCCCGCGCTTGGCTCTCGGTCACCGCCGCTCCCTCGCCCTCTCCGGCGTCTCAACCGTCCGAGCAGAAGGGAGGGCGGACGGGGGCAGATCCCCGGAGCGCCCCGGTCCCCGCCAAGGCACGGCACTGCCTCTCCTCGGCACTCCCGAGCCCGGGAACCGCCCGTTCGCCGCTGCTCCAGCCCGGAACGGGGCTCCTCGCACGCCCCGCAGCCCCCACTGCCGCCCAGGGCACCCGCCGACCGGCCCCGCCTCGGCACGGCCACCTGCCCCCGAGTGTCCCCGAGTGTCCCCGAGTGTCCCCGTGTCCCCCCGGTGTCCCTCCCGCCCGGTCCCCGCTCCCTACCGGGCCCGCCGCCCGTCACGCCCGCCCGGCGCGGGGCTCGGCGGCGGCGCGTGCGGGTGACGTCAGGGCGGGGCCGGCAGCGCCCCCCGGTGGGCGGGAGGAGCGGAGCGGGAGCGGGGCCGG
>VZUI01072083.1:0-23186 GCA_013401135.1 Cettia cetti
CTGTCCCCTCCTGTCAGGGAGTTGTGCAGAGCCACCAGGGCCCCCCTGAGCCTCCTTTTCTCCAGGCTGAGCCCCTTCCCAGCTCCCTCAGCCCCTCCTGGGGCTCCAGACCCTTCCCCAGCTCTGTTCCCTGCCCTGGACACGCTCCAGCCCCTCAATGTCCTTCTTGTCATGATGAACCCAACCCTGACCCCAGGACTGGAGGTGTGGCTTCAGCAGTGCCCAGTACAGGGGACAGGCACTGGATGGTCCTGCTGGACACCCTGTTCCTGATCCACAGCAGGTGCCATTGGCCTCTTGGCCACCTGGGCACACCTGGGCTTGTGTTCACCTTAGCACAAGATGCCAAGTTTCTTCCATGAAACCAGCAAATTTGTCAAAAAATCACGTTTTTCAAAATTAGATTAAATCCCTCGCTGTGAGGGTGGGGAAGGCCTTGGCACAGGCTGCCCAGAGGAGCTGGGGCTGCCCCACCCCTGGAAGTGTTTAGAGCCAGATTACATGGGGCTTGGAGCAACCTGGAATAGTGGAAGGTGTCCAGGCCCATGGCAGGGAGTGGAATAAGATGTGGAAGGTCCCTTCCAACCCAAACCACTCCAGGATTAAATTCACCTTAAAAAATGCACAAAACAAGGAATGTGGTGTTTTCCCCAATGCTCCATAAAGAGAAGACAAACAGCACTCCATCCCCAGTGTCACCTCCCACCCAGTCCCACCCCACTGCAGCCACACTGGCCCCTCCTGGACCATTGTGGGAGCCGGGAAGAGCCCAGGAGCTGGTGTTGGTTCCTTACTAGGATGCAGAATCGTTCAGCTGGTATTCCCTGGATCTGCTGAAGCAGGCCTGCACTCCAGGGTCTCTCCAGAGCCGTTTGATGACTCCAGCCAGCTCAGCCGTCATCATTCCCTCCTCGGCGCTCCCGGCCAGCACGAACAGCTGCCGCGCATCGTCCTGCGGGACAGGAGCACGTTTGGGGTGTCCATCACACACCCTCCCCACCAACAGCAGGGTTCAACAGCTCAGCACTCACTCATCACTGCTCCACTTAATCACAGGCCAGTCCATCCAGTTTGCTCCCAAAAGTCACAGTTACCTCCAGCAGCCAGAAAGGGAATTTTTGGGGAAGAAGCTCCAGGCTGTGGGCTGAGATGCCCTGATCAAGGATGGCCACAGCACTTCCATGGGGATCACAGCTCCAAAGGCACCATTCCCATCAAAACCATGGGATTTCAGTAATTTGGTGCAATGTTTCAGAGTAAGACTGGGAATGCTGATGTGCTACTACAGACCAATGAACTGAACTAGAGGTTTGGCTTGGAAAACCTCTGCTGGTGTGGCACAGCACAGGGAAAAGGGAAAAAAAGTGAGTCCTGAGAAATGATGGGACCAAAGCTTTGAGAATCTGCCTTTTGCTGCTAAAGCTGTTGGAAGTGAGGGAGACTGATTCCTTAATAAAACATTTCACCAGGAGATGGGATGGACTGATCAGGATGTGAGCATGAAAAACCCCCCAGAGAAACCAGAGCAGGACCATGCTCTTGTCCAGGTTATCCAGTGGTTTAGGATAGGGAACCCCACGCTGCCCTGCAGCCCCCTCTGCTTTTATTCCTACCCTGATCAGACCTGTCAGGTCCTTCTGGGAGCTCTGAGAGACCTTCACTATCCCAGCATCCTTCTACCACCGGCCCCTCTCCCCTGAGCCCCAAACCCTGCATGTGCCAAGCCCAGGGTGCTGACCCCAAATCCACTTTACTGAGGTGCTAGCAGCCAAATGCAGAGGGACCCCAGCTCTGGATCTCTGTAGGTCACTCTGTGGTTCGATGCATTTGGCCTTTCCCTGGGAAAGCATGGCAAGGTTTTTTTCCCTTTGGGATGCTGAAAATTCATGGCATTCAGCTCTTGTGAAGCCACCTCAGCACGGGCAGGTAACTGAGAAAGGACTTGGATTCAGCATCTTCCCTGCTCCAGCTCCAAGATCCCAACTCAGCTTCAACAAGCACCAAGATAGGTGGAAGAGAACTCTGGGAGGATTTGAAGCAGCAGCTGAACAACAGCCTGGGTGAACACGTGAGTGAAGATGTGCCCTTTAGCCAGGACTTGGAATCATAAATCCAAAATAAATACCATAAATTCAAACTATCTGGGGCTGGATCAACCACAGCTTGAGGCAGAACAGCCACACTGCTGCCCCGTGCTGACACAATTCCTTTCTCCTGCACATTTCCAGGAGTCTGTAGTTCCCACTCTGTGCCTTTCCCACCAGCACAAGGATCAAGGCTTCCCGACTTCCAGCTCAAAATGCTGGATAGAAATGCAAGAAACAGGCCAGGGAATGAGCAGAGCTCGAGGGGAGGGGAAAAGCAGGGCCTCAAACCTCCCAAAATTTCAAATCCAAAATTCCCAAAAATTCAAATAATTTAGAGAAAGATTTGGGGGTGGGGGTTTTTTGGGCATTCAAACTACTAAGGCTCTTACCCAGAACCTCAGTAAAATATTGTTCTGCACTGACAATACACTAAAGTTATGACAGGAATTTTGCTACTTCATCTTGTAACATATTCTGCCCAGACTGAAACTGCAGGATTCATTAACACAGTTCAGGCTAAGGAAATTAATGCAATACTCACTGCTCTGGCAACTTCCCCAAAGTCTATCTTTAGCCTCCCCATGGCTCTGATGATGGCAATGATGGATTGGATGGTGTTGCTGTACACAACCACTTTATACTGTTTGCATTCCTCCTCTGAGTAGCCATCTTCATGGATAATCCTGGAAGGAAACCAATTTATTACTCCCAAGCCAAAGCAGAAGGGCACCACACATTTTTTTTATCCCATCTCACACAAAAACAAAGGTTCTGGCCTGCACTCACTTACTTCATCTGCTTCACAATGGTGCTTTTCCCAGACTCTCCAGCACCTGAAAAGCACAATAAACATCCAGTTAACCATATGAAACTGAAAGGAAAAGCAGGATGTGCTTTTTCCAGTTCCCACAGAGAAGTTGATGGGGTCTGGAGTAGGATATTCCTTGTGCATTGCTGCTGGTAGTAGAGTTCCACCCTACTGTCCTGGCACATTCTTCCCAGATTTTATTTCCACATGCCAACAGTCACCATGAGTTCATTGGCTAAAAACCCCTGGAATTTCTCAATTTCCAGAGGTCAGCAAGGGCAGCCAACTGGGAGGCAAGTCTGAAGAACAGGGATGAGGGATGAACAGGGATTTATCCAACAGAGCAGCTTCCATCCCTCACTCCAGGCCAGGACAGCCAAAGTGCATCAGCATCACCAGATGCTGTCACTGTTACTGAGCTGGGCAGGAAAGGCCTTGAACAACCAGGTGGGAAGTGACCCTCTGGCATGGGCTGATTTCCAGGTGAAATCTCGGAGCTGCAGGCACATCTGCATCCCAACAGCCTTCCTTCAAGGCTGGAAAGACTCATTTGCTCACTAGAATTCTCCAAATTACCCAAATTCTGGACTCCCTGAATTGTCAACCCTTTTTCAAGTGCAAAGTCAGTGAAACAACTGTGCTGCACATCCCTCTGGCTCTAGGGATACATGGGATTTATTGGATTAAATGCAGCACAAGGAATGTCAAGAGTACCTGGCTTCCAAAGCTCTACAGAGCTGGGGGACAGTTATCCCTTGAAGCAGGGTCAGTTATTCCTGACTGCAAAAAACCAGCAAGTTCCCTGTTTTTCCTATTTTTTTGTCCCAGATCCCAGAGCACTCCCAAACCAAGTCCCTCCTGCATGGCTCAGGGCAGTGGACACCTGGGATTCTGGACCATCAGTTATCCTGGTTTATGGAGCTTAGCAGAGCTGCCCCACATGCCTGTCCCAGCCAGGAAATGCCAAAGGCAGGCACGGTGTTCCTGAAGTCAGCACAACTCCAGGACTTCACCTGTGTGGCAGCAGCAGCTCAGCTCAGCTCAGCTGCTTCTGCCACTGCCTGGGGGCTCCTCAGCATCACTCCCCGAGCTGCAGAGCTGTGCTGGCTGCAGGCAAGGAATGATGTTGGACCTGCTTGGATTTGGATAGATGACTCAGGGGAGCCTGGATGGAATAAAACACCCGTACAATTCCAGGATGGTTTGGGATGGGAGGGTCCTTAAATGCCACCCTTGGGAGCAGAAACCCTTCCACTATCCACTATCCCAGTTTTCTCCAAGCCCCATCCAACCCAGCCTTGAATGCATCCAGGGATGAGGCAGCCACAGCTTCTCCAGGCAAACTGGGCCAGGGCCTCCCCACCCTGACAGGGAAGAATTCCTTCCCAATATCCCATCTAATGCCGGCCTCTGTCAGTGGGAAGCCATTCCCCTTTGTCCTGTCACTCCTCTCCAGCTCTCCTGAAGCTCCTTTAGATATCAGGTCTCCCTGGATCCTTCCCTTCTCCAGGCTGAGCATTCCCAGCTCTCCCAGAGCAGCTCAGTGTTTGCGGTCAGGTGTGAAAACATTAACACTCCGTGGACTCACCACTTCCACCCTGGGAGGATACAAATCCTTGTTTTTATTTCCCACATCCACCCTCCACATTCCCAGGATCCAAGTGCTGGGATTTCACATCTCTGCTGTCCCCAAACAGCCCCAAATCCAGACTGAGAAGGAACTTGAGGTACAACCTCTCTGCTTTTGCCTTCTCAGCATGATATTTACTGTCGTTTCCTCCTTAGATTATCCCAAAATAATCTCCTGCAGCAGCCAAGCTGTTCTGCCTGTCACCAACCCCATCAGATCCAACCCTGCCAATACAGCACTAATTCCAACCAGGTTCCCTTAACCCATTCCCTTCCCCCCTCAATCCTAAACGAATTCCCCTCTCCAAGGTAACTCTCACCTCACTTTAGAGGAAGAAAGCAGGAATCCACATCCTCCAAACTGTCTCCTCACCAGCACACTACCCCTAACTGCCTCCTCAGCCACAGCCAAGCAGTGAGCTGTTATTCCTAAAGAAGTTTTTCCTGTTGTTCCAGGTTCTCTCTCTCTCTCAGGCAGGAGCCACCCAGACAAGGTACCTCATTAACACTCACTGAAAAACATCTCCCCTCCAGCTCCAGCTCTGGAATGGGAGGCTGAAGCTCCTGCTGGGATGGCCCAGGAGATGGGAAATGCCATGGAAAAAAAGGATTAACACTGCCCATGTCTAGTCTGACAGAGGAACAGCTTCCCACTGACAAAAGGAGCATTAGGTGGGATGTTGGGAATAAATTTTGTGAGGGTAGTGAGACCCTGGCACAGGTTTCCCAGAGAAGCTGTGGCTTCCCCCATCCCTGGAAGCAACCAGATTTAATAGAAGGTGTCTCTGCCCATGGTAGGGGGTGAGATGAGCTTTAAGGTCCCTTCCCACCTAAACAATCCTGGATTCCATGATTCTGGAGCCAGGCTGGGAGAGCTGGTGGTGGCCAGCCTAGAGAAGGTGCCGGAGAGACCTTAGAGCCCCTTCCAGTGCCTAAAGGGGCTCCAGGAGAGCTGGAGAGGGACTTTGGACAAGGGCCTGGAAGGACAGGATGAGGGGAGGTGGCTTCCACTGCCAGAGAGCAGGGTTAGATGGGATATTGGGCAGGAATTCTTCCCTGGGAGGGTGGGGAGGCCCTGGCACAGGGTGCCCAGAGCAGCTGTGGCTGCCCCATCCCTGGAAGTGTCCAAGGCCAGGCTGGACAGAGCTTGGAGCACCCTGGGACAGTGGAAGGGTCCCTGTCATGGCAGAGGGGCTGGAATACAATGCCTGGAAGGTTCCCTCACTCCACTCCAGCCAATCATTACCATTTTACTCTTCCTTTCTGGACCTAATTTCAACATCTCTAGGTCTCACTTCTGTGCTCTGATGCCTACAGCAAACTGATGCTCCACACTAGAAATTCACATCAAGAGTGGAGAGAGTTACACTGGAATTCTTACAGACACCTCTGACAAAGCCTCCAACTCTGGGATCTTAGGAAGGGACTAGATGGGGAGCCAGGAAGACCTCAGAGATCAAGAGATGTGAGAGTGGATTCAAACCTATGGAAATCAGGGTGTTCCAGGGACATTTCTGCCTGTCAAAGGAGAAGCAAACCTTTCTCTCCTGCTCCCATGAACACAGCCAGACAGGGATCACATTCTGCCACAAGAAACCAGGGCTGAGCTCAGCATGAATGTTGTAACCCCACGCAAAAACTGCTTCAGAAACCTTAACTTCTCCTTTCCCAAAATGGCAGTCAGGAACCTCTTCATACCACCCTGGACACAAAGGGCAGCTCACCTGTTACAGAGATTGTCCAGTCCATGGACACACTGGCCAAGAATTCCACAATGTCCCTGTCCTCAATTCAACTATTTCCTCTGGAAACCAGACAGAGCCAAGAGGCATCACAGCCTCTGAAAATTCCCACACCTCCCCCAGTAACACACCAGACCACACCAGTCACATCCCAGTAACATCCCAAACCATCCCAGTAGCATCCCAGTAACACCACAAGTTCATAGGGAAAAGCTCAGCTCGTAAGTGCTGGAATTCCATCTCCAAGGGGAGCAATCCCTGTGCCTGTTCCTGCAGCCAGATCCCTCCTCCCTCAGGAGCAGGAGGGAACTGGAGCAGCTTTCCAGCTGTATCAGCACTGGCCCTGGGAAAGCAAAGGATACATGGGGGGAAATTATCATCCAACCACTTCCCCCAAGAAAGCCAGAGGATTTCCTGAGCAGCAGATGGGAAGCCAAAAAACTCGGCATGGCCACGTGCTGGAGATTACAGAGAGAAGAGCAACAAAACACAGCTTGGACTGGAAATTCCAAGGGAGGAATTCCACACAACTGTAGACTTGTGCTTTAAAAAATCTCCAAGGAGGTAGGTCAGACTCCCTGCATCTTCCAGACACAAGCATCCAGTTTTCTGTTCCAGAAGGTCCTAAACCCCTGTTTTCAGTGCTTTTTTTCCCTGAAGTTGTACCAAAATTGCATTAGACTGTACTTCAGGAAAGGAATTCCACACACATAATTAAGGGGGAAAGCCCTGGAACATCTGCAAGTTTCTGAAGAGAAACCAGGTCACTGCTGAAACAAATCCTTCCAGGGATGGAACAGGGATGCACCTGGAAAATGCATTAAAGTACAAATGAGGAAAATAAAACTGAAGGGCCTGACAAAGGCATGTGGCGTGGACCTCCTGCAACAGCCAGTTCAGAAACTCTGCAGGGATTTGGCAGGAACTCCACCAGCCCATTCCTGAAGTGCTGCAGCCCTTGGTGAGCTCTGAAATCCAGGGGTATTTCTCAGTAGTTCCAACATTCCCTGATAAACAGCTTGGGAATAACCCCAGGAGCTGACTTGACGCTTCAGGGGTGAGTTACAGACCTGGGAATGTGACAGGACACAGGAGCAGGCTGGAAGCAATGCTGGATCATCTGGCTGTGGTTACAGCTCCCAAATGGAACCAGCTCCCCTCAGACAGGCTGAAAGGGGCCCAAACAACAGCATGACCAGGCTGGGAGGAATCCAGGTCCAAAAATATCCAATGGCTTGAGATCCACTGGAATAGTGGAGCAGAAGCTGTTCAGATCACCCTAAACCTCAATGGGTATCTCCCTGATAAACACATTTCCTTTATTTGACACTCATCCCACCCCACAAGGAACATGGACACCTCCCCTTACCCACCAACACCCTCTTTAGCTTTCCAAGGCACTGCATTCCTGAACTGTATTCCATGAGGAATCTCCCCACCAGCCTCCAGCAACCCATGGACCTGTGCAGCCACAGCTGGGGAAAGCTGAACTATCAAATTCTCATCCTCTTCACCACTTCCCTCCTTCCAACCTCATTGTGTGGAATGCACATCCCAACATCCTGACCTTCCTAGCACTGCCATCCCTGACAACACAGATCCCATATTCCCTTGTTGAGGTTTTTTATTTCAATGGACACCTAAAAAACTCTTGGCTACCACAGAATCACATGCAGCAAGAGAACTGCACTGGGAGTCAGGAGAAAGGGAAAAACACTGGAGAAAGGAGCAGCAGTGTTGTACCACCAGGCTTGAAAAAAACAGCTATTGTTGGAAAAGCCAACAGGAACCAGGAAAGATTAGGCTGACACCTCTAGTTCCACAAGAATGATAGGAAAAACAATATATTCAAATAAAATGGGGCACATGGGCTGGCTACAGCCTCACTGCAGAGGAACAGGAGCCAATGGCACAGGATAAACCACTGGAGGCTGTCAGCCTCTCTGGAGGAAAAAAAAAGTGAAGGCTTTGGCCAAGGAATGGCATACTGAAAACAGAAGCAACACCAACCCTGGGACCACGTCAGTGACATTCCAAGCACTGCTGGGCCTGCTGGAAAGGCACCTGGGAGAGGCATGGAAAAGCAGAAGCCCCAGTGGAAGATTCAGAATCATAGAGGGAATCCTGGAATTGCTTGGGTTGGAAAGGACCTTAAATCCCATCTCATTCCACCCCCTGCCATGGACAGAGACACCTTCCACTATCCCAGGGTGCTCCAAGCCCTGTCCAGCCTGGCCTTGGACACTTCCAGGGATGGGGCAGCCACAGCTGCTCTGGGCACCCTGTGCCAGGGCCTCCCCACCCTCCCAGGGAAGAATTCCTGCCCAGTACCCATCCATCCCTGCCCTCTGGCAGTGGAAGCCATTCCATCTCATCCTGGCACACCAGGCCTTTGTCCAAAGTCCCTCTCCAGATCTTCTGGAGCCCCTTTAGGCACTGGAAGGGGCTCTAAGGTCTCTCCAGAGCCTTCTCTTCTCTAGGCTGGCCACCACCAGCTCTCCCAGCCTGGCTCCAGAAAATAGAGGTTTTCCTTTTTGGCTTGAAACTATCGGTGCCTTAACCCTGTTTTAATTAAGCCGTTACTTTAAAGCTTAGAAACATCCCATGACCACTGAGATTGAAAGATC
Organism: Cettia cetti; assembly: GCA_013401135.1. Taxonomy (NCBI): domain Eukaryota; kingdom Metazoa; phylum Chordata; class Aves; order Passeriformes; family Sylviidae; genus Cettia; species Cettia cetti. The sequence goes on from VZUI01072083.1 coordinate 8,894, forward strand.
TCCAGGAATTCTGCACCATTCCTGGGAAACATCAGGCTGGAGGAACCTGCGCCTGCCCCCTACACCCAGACCTGAGTGATCACTGATGGTTCTGAGAAATTCCTTAAGGAGCTGCTGAAACAGCCACAAACCAGCAGCAAACACCCCTCTGCTGCACCCCTGAAAGTGTCCAAGGCCAGGCTGGACGGGGCTTGGAGCAACCTGGGCTAGTGGAAAGTGTCTCTATCCATGGCAGGGAATGGAACAGGGTAAGCTTTAAAATCCCTTCCAGCCCAAATCGTCCTGGGATCCTGTGAGCACAGACCCTGCACAGACCTCCGAGTTGCATTTGTTTTCCCAGCTCTTTGATCTCCCCCAGGAGTGTTTTGAAGGAATTCTGGCTGTTGTGGAGCAGCGTGGCTGGAGACCCCCATGGAGAGGCCTTGTGTGGCTCTTGGCTGAACATCAAACCTTCATCTCCAGCCTCCTGGGCAGCCCTGATCCCCCAGCTCCTCATCCACACACACGGGATTACAGAGCCATGGAATGCTTTGCATTGGGTGGGGCTGGAAAGCTCTTCCCATTCCACCCCTGCCATGGGCAGGGACACCTTCCACTAGCCCAGCTTGCTCCAAGCTCTGTCCAACCTGGCCTGGAACGCTTCCAGGACCTCAGAGCCCCTTCCAGGGCCTAAAGGGGCTCCAGGAGAGCTGGAGAGGGACTTTGGACAAGGGTTGGAAGGACAGGACAAGGGGCATGGCTTCCCGTTGCTAGAGGGCAAGGTTAGATGGGATATTGGGAAGGAAATCTTCCCTGTGAGGGTGCCCAGAGAAGCTGTGGCTGCCCCCATCTCTGGGAGTGTCCAAGGCCAGGTTGGACAGAGCTTGGAGCAGCCTGGGCAAGTGGAAATGTCCCTGCCCATGGAATGGGATGAGCCTTAATGTCCCTTCCAACTCAATTCATTTCAGGATTTCATGATAAATGGATGTGCTTGGAGACATGGGATAAAAGGGTCAGATCAGGTGTGTTTGGATCCAAGTCTGGGTGGCAACAGCAGAGAAACAGCCAAGCAAGGCCTGTAAAACAGGAGCTGGATGATAAAGCAACAGATAACTTGGAAAGAGAGAGAACAGTGGGAAGACCTGGGCTTGGAAAAGATATTCCTTAGTCTTCCTGATTATCAAGCATCATCTTGTGCTGGGCCCACTTTTAAAAGTCAAACATCCTCTGAATTTCCTGCAGGGACAACAATCCTGAGCTGTTCCAAACACGCAGCCCAGCTCCCCCTGCCCGGCAGCTCCTGCTGAGGGAAAAGCTCATTCCCCAAACACCGGCAGCTTGCAGGGGATGGAGACCCCAAACCACCGAGCTCCAGGAGGCCAGCCTTGTGTCCCAGCATTGCCAGTGTTTGTTTCTAAAGCTGACCAGGCAGTACCACCCCAGTAACCAGAGAAGGTTAAAGGAGGCACTGAGTGACCAAACACCAACTGGGAAAACATGAAACAAGAGCCAGGCATCGGATCCCCAGCAACAAAGGAGACAGCACAGGGATCGCCACAAAGAGCGTGCTGGAAAAATAATCGGCATCTGTCCCTCATGGCAGCTCCAAACCCCATTTAGGTCGTGAAAAGAACATTTTTCAACCTCACTTCTGCAGGGAACAAGTGCCTGCTGCATCCCAGGAGGTACGGGCACAGCTCTGCTCACTCCAAACTTCCAGAAGATAAGATCCATGATCTAATTAAAAAATTCCTCTTTACAGCTCCCTCTCTCTTCTGAGAAAAGTTATTTCAATGCTCTGCCTCAGAATTTAATGAAACTTGAACCATATCCAGAGGGCTCTTGGAGCATAGATGGAATCACAATTTCTCGACCAAGCTGTCTGCTGGAAATTGTCCATCCCCAAATCCCAGTGCTGGGCATGGACACTCACCCATGTGTCCTGACACAAGCACGTGATGTACACATGACACAGGGGACAGAAGAATTCCCATCCCACAGCTGGAAAATGGCATTGTGCAGAAAGGAGGGCATCTGACCCTGGTGGGACAAAGCATCTTTTCCAGGAGATTAAAAAAATCATAGCTGATTCCTGAAAAACTCACAGGGTTCAGGCACTCTGGAGGTAAGGAATGTTTTGCCTGCCCTGCATCTGGTTTTGGTGGGAAAAGGTCAAAACAGAAAATCAAGGGGAAGGTACACAGAGACCCAATGGAAAGGTGGGAGAACATGGGTGGAAGCTGCAGCTTCCACATCTGAGGACAGGGAAATTCCAGCCTCCAGTGCAGGAGTGGAAAGACCTCCACAGAGCTCAAAGCCCAGAGAGGAGCTGTGTCTTCAAAGAACTCTGGAATTGTTAATGTTGGAAAAGCCCTCTGAGATGGAGTCACACCATATCCCAGCACTGCCATGTCCACCCCTACTCCATGTCCCAGGTGCCATATCCACAGTCTTTGAGCATTTCCAGGGATGGAGACTCCACCACTGCCCTGCCAGCCTCTGCTGGGGCTGGACAACCTTTGCCAAGCAGAAATTTTCCCTGATATCCAACCTAAGCTTTCCCTGGTGCAATCTGGCCTGAGCCAGATCCTTGTGAACTGTGTGAGGAGAATCCTCCCACGGCCACAAGTCACCAGGAACCTCCAGCAGACCCAGACACCTTCAAGATCAGAGAAACAACAGCTCCTTGCAGCTTCCCCAGCAGGATTCCTACAGCAGATCCCACAGGGAAGGACAGCTGGGGCAGCAGCCACTGCTGGGACAGCCTCTGGAGACCAGCACCCCATCACAGGGCTCTGTATCACCATTCCAAGGGCATCCAACAGCTCCAGAGCTGAGGAGCAGGCAGGTCTAACCCCCAGCTGGATCCTCTGGGATAGGGATCCAACGCACAGCTGCTGTGCTCTGAGAAAAGCCACCTCAATTAACAACATCATTAACTACAGCACCAGCTCTGCCTGGATTCGCATCCCCAGAAAACACTTTCCTACCTTAAACCAAAACACAACCAAAACAGTGCTGAGGAAGCTTTGGGGAATTCAGGAAAGAAAAAATGGTTGGAAAAATCAATGTTGGGAAAAAGCCGAGGCCTCCTGGAGTAGTGGAGAGGGGTGAACTACGCAAATTAAGGTTATCGTAAAACAAACTTATGTTTTTAATTGCTTTTGCATTAATTAGCAGCACGACTTCAACATAATTACACAGCATATCCAAACTCAGGGAAGCTGTCCAGGCTGGATAACAGGGTGTTTTGGGCAAAGCCAGTCCAACACTGGTGCACCCACAGAGCCACAAACCTGCCTTTTACACAAGAATTTGGGAATGGGACAGCTCTGGAATCCAGCTTTACCCCCCGGGGTCACACAGAGCCCTGAGACACAGCCCAGAACACCAGGCCAGACTTTGAAAAGACACTGCAGGCAGAGTGGAGGATCTGGGTCAGCTCCTACCCAACCAGGAAGAGCTCCAGCACCTTCCTCCATTTGGCTGGAAAAATCTGCCAGGTTTCTGCAGAACTCTGTTGTGCCTGCTGAGAAGCCTTTTCCTGGGGGCAAATGGGAGGAGAAAAATGGGAGTGAGGGCTCCTGGGCCATTCCCAGCTTGTTCCCAGCCATTCCCAGCCTTGGCTGCTGTTCCAGAGAGTGAATCCACTGTTGCAGTCACTCCAACCATGCCAGTGCCAATGCCAGCAGAGCTGCGGGTGGCATTCCAACATGGAACAATAATTACATCCCACAGAGTCATAACAACCAGGGTCAGTCATTATTCAATACTCAGCTTTCATTTGTTTTATAAAATATCCCCAGAACTTAAGAATTGCTCAACAAACTTCGGAGTTGTGAAAGGGAAACACAACAGAGGGACTTGAAATCCCTGAGGAGAAGCTGCCAGGAACAGCTCCAGGATTAACTTCATCCCAGCAATCCTGCAGTTATCCGGGTGCTGGGGCCACTTCCTCCAGCAGCTGAACCTTCTCCCAGGTGGAAGGTGCTGAAAAAATCAAGCCAAAGCTCCCAGAAGAAGGGAGAACAACTGGAATTCTCTCTCCTTCCTCCTCTGCTCAAGAGAAGGTAAGGGTTACGGAGGAGAGAAAGGAAAGCACACCCACACCCTGATTTGGGGATTTCTGACTTCCTGTCCTCTCCCAAATCTCCTGATTTTGGGGGTATTTGACTTCCTTTCCTCTCCTCTCCTCGGATCTCCCAATTTTGCCTGTATTTTACTTCCTCTTTTCTCCTCAAATCTCCCCATTTTCAGCGTCTTTACCTTCCTCTCTCTCTTATCTTCCTAAACCTCCTGATTTCAGGTTTAGTTCCTCTCCTCTCCCACATATCTTCTGATTTTCATGTGTATTTGATTCCTCTTCCAAATCTCCTGGTTTGGGCTGTATTTCACTTCTCCTCTCCCAAATTTCACTGTATTTGCCTTCTTCTCCCTCTCCTCTTCCAACCCTCCAGATTCTGGGTCCATTCCTGCCTCCCCAGCCTCCTCACACCCCAGCTGGGAAGGATCCAGCTCCCTCTCACAGGCACAGCCCTTTCCTTGCTCATCACAACTCTGCAGATCTCAAACTGGGGCAGCTCTTTTAACGGAGCCGGGACGGATGCGTGGACTCCAAACTTCAGGAAAAATCCATTCTTTTTTCACCAGCCCTCTCTGAGAGGGACAGAAACCACCCAGGGAATGACACAACACCCTGCACATTCAGACAGTTTTAGGTGGGATAAAAAACCCTTCCTCAAACAATGGAAAAATCCTCATGGACTTTTCCATCAGCTTCTAGAGCCTCATTGAAAGGATGTTCCCATTTGCAGAAAATTTCTCCTGAGAATCCCCTAATCTGCTTCATCTGCTCATCAAGAAGCATGTGTGTGGGGAGATTCCAGCATTCCCTAGTATTGTCAGGAATCACCACACTCAGTTTTGAAACCAGGAAATACCTGAGAGAGATTAGCCAGTGACAGCCAGGTGCAAACCTGACCTGGGATCAGGTAGATCCAGAGGCAGGTTCAGATCAACATTCCAATTACTCCTAAAACGCTCCTCACATGCAGACACACCAGGAAATGCAGGAATTTTCCTGCCATCCAAAGCCAACAGTGACCCAAAATCAGCTGCTGCTCTGCATTCTAAAGCCTCACCTGGTTTTTAACACATTCCAGCTGATGACTGTACCATCTTTGGGATACTCCCCCATTCCATGTTTGCTGATAAGATCAATCTTAGCCTCAAAGTCTTTGGTGCTTTTGAAAAAATGTCACACAAAAATATGAGGAAAGAATTATTCCATTCCAGGGAATGTGCAAGTGTTGCTTATTAACACCAAAACAAACACCTGGAGAACAAAGGATTCTCCTGACACACAGCCAAGAGCTTTTCCATGGACACACCAAGTACAAAGCTTGGAGCAGCTCCTGCAGGGAGTGAAGAAAATGGGTAAATGGGAAAGAAAAAGGATTCCTGGAGCAGGATGGTTCCTTCACACATCCTGCTCTAACAGGACCCACTCAGCACTGCTGTTCAGATCCTCACAGACTCCATCTGTCTCCTCTGAGACAGCAAAATCAGGATAACCAAAAATATATATCCAGACCTTGAAAAGAGGGACCAGCATGAGCAGATGGTTCATTAGCCCCGAGTGGTGCTTATAAAATGTAAAGATTTGAAAAAAATTCCAGACTCCTACACTAGTTTGGGTTAGAAGCTCATCCCACTCTATCCCCTGCCATGTGCAGGGACACCTTCCACTGTCCCAGGCTGCTCCCAGCCCTGTCCAGCCTGGCCTTGGACACTTCCAGGGATGGGGCAGCCCCAGCTGCTCTGGACACCCTGTGCCAGGGCCTCCCCACCCTCACGAGGAGGGATTTCTCCCCAGTATCCAATCTCAATCTGCTCCCCCAGCCTTCAGGAAGGACACTTGGTGCCTCCTCTGAGGTCCCATCATCACTTCCAAGAACTCAAAGACACAGACCAAACACAGCAAAACCCCGGTAAAGGGAATCTGCAACGCCCCCCCCAAAGGGAAATCCTCCAGCCAGCTCTTCCCAGATCCTGAGAAAAAGTAAAAAAAATGGACACCTCCTGTTCCCATGCACTTAATCCCCCAGGATCTCCCACCTCCGCTGGTCCCAAACGCACGGACACCCGGAGCCTTTTTACCCCCACTCCCTGACCGGGAATTTCATTCCAGCCCCAGCATTCCCTCCCTTCCCTGCCCGGACCCGCGGGATGAGCCGTCCCTCTCCCAGTTTTGGCCCAATCCCACCCGGGAGGGACCGCCCTCTCCCCCCGAGCAGCCTGCAGGAAGCACGGGGAAATTCCATTGGGACACGGAGGAGACCTTCCATTGGGAAAGCCCATGGGCCGCATCCCAGCCCACAAGGATGGGATAAGCCATGCCCTCTGCCTCGGAAGGGAACCAGGGGACCCTCAGGACCCTCCTCAGTGCCCGGGGATCCCTCGGGACCCTCCTAAGCCCCCCCAGGAATCCCTCGGGAACCACCTCAGCCCCCCAAGAGATCCCTCGGGAACCACCTCAGCCCCCCCAGGGATCCCTCGGGAACCACCTCAGCCCCCCCAGGAATCCCTCGGGAACCACCTCAGCTCCCACACCGATTCCTCGGGAAGTACCTCAGGCCCTCCAGGGATCCTCACTTCTCCATTCCCAAACTCCTTCCTGAGGGCGGAGGCCCCCCCTTCCCCAGCAAAATCCCTCCGGAGACCGGAAACCCCCATTCTGCTCTGCCCCCCCGGCCCCTCCTCACCGAGCAGCAGCAGCTTCACCTCCTTGGCCGCCTTCTCGCCGTCTTCCCGCAGGTTGCGGTCGATCATTTTACTCCTCTCCACCGCCGCCTTATCCTCGGCGCTCAGCGTGCACCCCATGGCGGCGGCGGGGGCGGCCGGGCGGCCGGGGGCGGGGTGGCCGGGACCGGGATCGGGGCTGGGGCCGCGGCCGGGATCGGGATCGGGGCCGCAGCTGCCTCGGCCCGGGCGGCTCCTGAGGCGGCGCCGGATTTCCGGTCCTCCGCCGCAGGGCACGCCGGGAAATGAAGTCCCTCGGGCTGATAGTGTGAGTACTTCCGCCCCGGTAGAGCGGGGTGTGATGGGAGGAAAATCACTTTCCGCCACATTAGAGCGGAGTAAGATGGGGGAAAAAGCTCTTTACTTCCGCCTCGATAGAGCGAGACATGATGGGAAATGCTCAACTTCCGGCTCTGTTTGGTAGGCATGATGGGAGTTGTAGTCCTCGAGGGGATCGGCAGAGTCCGTGGCGACCCCAGACCCCCAGCCCCCGCTTGCCCTCCCCAGCCCGCCCTCATGAAGGAGATCCAGGCTCCGCACCCTCAGAGGTCTCGGTTCCGCGGCTGTGGAGCGGACTCGGGGGAACTGTGGCTGGTCTCCGGGCCTGAGGAGGGGTCTCAGGGCTATGGGGGGATGGAGGGGACCCCCTCTACAGGCCACCCCTCCTAGGAAGACCACAAACATGAGCCCAGCACTCTTATCCCTGGCCCATCACTCGGCTTGTGCACCCCAACTGCTGGCCCCCAACCGCGGTGGTGCTGCAGGACCCCCGATCCCCGCAGTGGTGGCAGTGCTGACCCCCCACCGCATCAACCCAACGAGGGTTGTAGGACCTCCCCCAGTCATCTGCGATGGCAGCAACGAGGACCCTCACGCGCCCCCATGAGCGTGGTGGGATCTGCAATCCCCCACGGCAACAAGGACCCCCCACACATCAGCAAGAGTCATAGGACCCCCAGGCCCCTGCTGAGGTGACAGACCCCCAAATCCCCCAACCCGAGGGATCCCTGGGGGGACTGAGGAGTGTCCCTAGGACCCCCAGTCCCCCACAGCAGTGAGAATCACTCCCACTCCATCAAGTGCCATGGGACCCCCCCCACTCTACATGGCTGCAGCAAGGAGCCCCCACCTCATCACCTCAGTGGGTGTTGTGGGACCCCCCAACTCCCTGTGGCTGCAGTGAGGATCCCCACCCTCCATGGCAATGTGGTTCCCCCAGCCCAGAAAGCGCTGTAGGACCTCCAACCCTCCATGGCGGTGACGAAGCCCCCCCCCAACAAGTCACTATGAGCATCTCTCCCCTCACAGCCACATTTACCCCGACACCCCCAAACGCTACAGCCCCGCTTTGGCAGAGCCCGCCACGGGCATGAACACCCCACTCCCCCCACCCCACTCCATCCCCTCCGCCGCCTCCTCCTCGATCTGCCCCGGGATGCGAAAATCCACAGGGGGCAGGTTCCGCTCGGGGCTGGGGGGCTCCGGTGGGTGCCCAGTGCTCTGGAGGAACTGTAGAAAGTTCTCCTCGATGGAGCCCTCACGGCTCGGCAGCCGCAGGTCCTCCTCGGGGGGCTGCTTGAAGAAGCAGGTGAGGAGCCGGCCGAGCTCCCCGCGGATCTGCCGGTTGAGGCAGCCGTAGAAGAAGGGGTTGGAGGTGAAGCAGCAGAACCCCAGCCAGGTGACCACAGTCTCAGCTGCCGGCCCGGCCAAGGGCCGAGTGCTCAGCGCTGTGTACAGCTGGAAGGAGAAATAGGGCAACCAGCAGAAGAGGAACTGGCCACCCACAGCCAGCAGCACGGCAGCCGCCTTGCCCCCGCCAAACATCCTCTGCGGGGTGGTCCGTGGAGCCCCCGAGGTGGTGACCATGGTGGAGCGGCTGCTGAGGGACACCGAGCGCCGGCGCGGCGTCTCCATCCAGGTGGGCGGCGGGCCGTGGTGCATGGCTGCCACCCGTGCCACCTTGAACATGCCGCAGTAAACCACGACGATGATGAGGAGGGGCAGGACGAAGTAGAAAGCGGCGAAGAAGACCACAAAGACCTTGCAGGATGGCCCACGGCTCCACTGCAAGGAGCAGCCGTGAGCGCCGGGCGCTGGTGGGCGGTCGGGGGACAACCAGCCCAGCACGGGCACCAGCGAGGTGGCCACGGCCTTGAGCCACACGCCGGCCAGCACTCCGGCCACCAGCCCCGCGGTCATCCGCACCTCGTAGCGCAGAGGGTGCACCACGTAGTAGTAGCGCTCCACGTTGACGGTGGAGATGGAGAGGATGCACATGGAGGTGAGGCACACGCTGAGGAACAGGTACACGCGGCACACGGCCTCGCCCAGCCCCGGGCTCTCGAACACGGCCGAGCCCGACAGCATCTCCAGCGGCATCAGCGTGAGGGCAGCCAGGAAATCCACCAGGCACAGGTGGAACACAAAGACGAACTTGCGCAGCGCCGGCGTCTTGGCGATGACCGTCATGACGGCGGCGTTGCCCACGATGGCCGTGAGGTCCAGCAGCACCATGAAGAACAGCCCCACAGACTTGGAGGCCACGTCCTTGGGCTTGGCCTCGGCAGTGCTGTTGGGGGGCCGGGACCCCCCTCTAGAGCCATTCCAGCCCCACGGGGAGGGCAGGAAGGGCTCCATCCTGTGCCGCCGGCCTGGCGGCGAGGACGGCACAGCCGGGCATCGCCAGAGGGTCACATCCTCGGTGGTCCGGGGGTGGGGGGGCCGCTGTGGGGGTGGCACTCAGAGTACCCAAAGGTGCCCCCCAGCCCCACTCATGTCCCCACTGCTCAGCGAGGGGGTACCTGGGGGAGGTGGAGCTGTCACTGCAGGGGGCAGGACCCTGAAGGAGCCCTGAGCGCTGAGCAGGACCCCCAGATGCAGCCCCCCCAGCACCTGGGGTGAAGGTGGAGCTGTCATGAGGGGAAGACCCTGGGAGCAACCCTGAGAGCCCGGGGGAGGTCACAGGTGACTTCTGACAACCATTGCAGGGGGCACAGCCTTGCTGGGGGGAATGTGGGGTTGTCGTGAGGGGACACAACCCTGGGGGGACCCCTGAGAGCTGAGCTGGACTCCCACCTGCATCCCACAGGTACCTGGGGCAGGTGGAGCTGTCAGAAGGGGGGAAGACCCTGAGGGGGCCCCGGAGAGCCATGGTGGCATCACAGCCGACCCTTGAGAGACACAGGGTGGGTCTCAGCCCAGCTGTGACCCCCATCCACAACCCCCAGGCACCTGGGGGAAGGTAGAGCTGCCAAAGGGGTCAGGGAGCTCTGGGGAACACCTGAGATCCCCCACAGCTGTGACCCCCCACACATAGTCCCCATCAGCCCCTGTCCATCTCCACAACCCCCTACATCAAATCCCTTCCCCAACCAAAAGCCTTGTTCCCCTGAAAAATGAGCAGTTCTGGGGTAAATCCCCCAAATTCCAACATTTCAACCCAAACCACCCCAGTGGAGCCCTTTGCCCAGAGTGTGGGGACCTCAAGGGAGGGGCGGGATGGGTGGGGGAATCCTGAGAATGAGGGGAGGGCCCAGCACCCCCAAGTCCTGGGTTCACCCCTTGTGCTTGGAGGCCTTGTGTGACCCCCCACCCCGAGCTCACACCCTCTCCATGGGGATATGAGGGGACTGTGGGGGCTACCCCGGACCCCCCGGGTGTTCCCCCCGGGGGCGGGGATCCCCACCCCTGCCCCGGCTGCACCCCGAGGGAAGGATGCTGACGGAATGGGGGTGCAGCCGCGGGTCCCCCCTCCCCTGCTCGCTCCCATCTCCCTCGCCCAGAGCCCCTGAGCGATGTCACCGGCTGGGGACCCCCCCTCCCACCCCCGGGGGAGTCTCCCCCACCTCCCCAGTATCTCCCCACCTCCCCAGGCCGTCGCCCCGGCGGGGCTGCTCGGCCGCGGCACCTACCCTGGGGGTCTGCATGGAGCCGGCCTGAGGGCGTGGGTCCCCGGTCCGGCTGGGGGAGGGCTCGGGGCTGGGGGGTGTCCCCGGGGTGGCGGGGGATGCTCGGGGCTGGAGCCACTGCGGCGAGGGTTGCTCCGCACCGCCCGGCTGCTGGGTCCTAGTGCCGCCCGCCTCGCCTCGGTACCCCGGGAACGGCCCCGGAGCCCCGGAGCTGCGGGCCCCGGTACGGGGTGGTCGCTGCCGCCCGAAGCCTGGCTTTGCCCCCGCAGCGGAGAGCGGAGGGTGGGACACCCTCGGGTGCTGCCCCGCGTATTGTTTCCTGCCTCAGTTTCCCCATTTGCCTCCCAAAAGCGACGGGGCCGTCGCAGAAGCCCCTCGGGAAGGAAAAGGGGGGGCTCGGGGGGGCGTAGAGCGGAGGTGCTCTCAGGGGGGTTGGGGTGGGAAGGGGGGGATGGGGTGCAGATTCGCAGTGGGGGGCGCAGGGTGGGGGTGCGGAGGGATCCGGGGGGGAGTGAGCTCAGAGGGGCTGCAGAGCGCCCCCAGCTCTGCCTACCCCCACCCCAGCGCCCTTTCCTTGCTCCCAGTTCAGCAATGGGGCGAATGGGATGGGGTCCCTGTCCCTCCCCGCCACGCCTCGTGCCCAGTTTTCCCAGGACATGGCCATTCCCTTCCAGGAAGGGGTCCCCATCTTTTCCATCCCTCCAAAATCCTGCTCGGGCAGAGAGCTCTCCCCCTGCCACGCCCTGGCCGCCATGCCAGGGGTGCCCGGGTGGGATGCGTGCCCACCAGACCCCATTCCCGGGATGGGGGCTGACAAGTGATCCGCGGGTGACGCGTGTCCCCGCGCGTCACGTGCCCATTGCCAGGCTACGGGCTCCCAAAAATAAATCCACCCAAACCAGATTAGAAACGCCCGACCTCGGATGAACCACCCACGACATTCTGGGGCCCGCGGGCGGCTCCCGGTGGGACCCCGCGCACCGGGAACACCGGGAATAGCGGCACGCGGGCTCCCGGTGAGCAGGAATACGGAGCATCCAGGCGGATCCCTCCTGCCCGGGATCCAGAAGGAGAGCACGGGAGTGAGTCCTGGTCCACAGAGTGGGGGGATATGGGGGGATACACGGAACCCCCCTTTTCCTGGGAACTCGTGAGGGCACCTTCCACTTGTGTGGAACACCTGAGGGCACCCCGCCATGGCAGACAGCCTGCTCTGGTACCCCTGACACTGCTGGCACCCCACACCCCAGTTCCCAAGCACCCCACTACCCCAGTACCTCGGGACCCCAGTACCTCAACATCCTGGCATCCAGCACACTGGCACTCCAGTACCTCAACACCTCAGCACCCTGGCATCACAGTCCCCCACGCCTTGTCACCCTGGTACCCCAGGATCCCAGTGCCCTGGCAGCACAGTGCCTCGGCACCCTGGCGCCCCAGCAACCAAACATCCCAGTGCCCCTGAGCAGTGGAACCCCAGCACCCCAGTGTCCTGTCACCCCACTATCCCAGCACCTTGCAACCCCAGCACCCCAGTGTCCTCTCACCCCACTATCTCAGCACCTTGGAACCCCAGCACCTGAACATCCCTTCATCCCAGTACTCAATGCCTTGGCACCCCAGTCCCCCAGCGTCCTGGCACTCCAGGATGTCAGGACCATGGCATCCTAAGACTACTGACACCCCATTATCCTGCTACCCCAGCATCCCAGTCCCCAAGCAACCCATTATCCCAGGACCCTGGCACCCCAGCAGTCCAACACCCCAGTGCCCCAGGACAGTGGTACCCCAGACCTCAGTGTCCTGGCATTGCAGTAGTCCAGTACTCTATCCCCAAATTACCTCAACATTCTGGCACCCCAGCACCCCAATACCCTGGGATACTCATCCCCCAGCACCCAAATATCTCAGCAGTCAAATCCTTCAGTACCTTGGCACCCCCGCACCCCATGAAACCCCAGCACCTCAGTACCCCAAAACCTCGGGCTACCAGAGTCCCAGTACCCCAGCCCTGGCACCCCAGTACCTCTGTCCCTGTCCCACCTGCAGAGCCCCTGCCGGACACGCAGGATAAGCACATCTACACGTGTGTGTGTGTGTGTGTTTGCACACCTGGGTACACGCTTGTGTCATGTGTGGTTGCCTGGGGGGGGTCACACACGTCTGGCAGATACATCTGTGTGTGCACACATGTGTGAGCAGGCTGCACACACGTGTGTGTGTGCATGTGTGTGTGTGTGTGCTGACACACGTGTGCTCCCATGTATCACACACACCCAGGACCAATCCTGCTGTCCCTGGGCCCCTCAAGGACACCCAAAGGCCAGCGCTGGGCTGGGGATGTCAGGGTGTGGGTGGGGCCGGGTGTTGGGAGGGGTGCTGGGCAGTGGGTTCTGGGCAGGGATTAACTCCTGGATTAAAACTGGAAAAATAAGGACGATCCAAGGACAAAATTCCCTGTCTGATTAAGGGGGGCATCCAGCCGAGCAGGGAAGTTAGGGTGAAGGGAACAGGGTAAGGGGCACCCTGAGGACATCTTGTTCTGTGTTCCAGGGGTTCCTTTTAATCCCTGCCCCCCTTCGCAATAAAAAGCTGCATCATCACAGCATGGTTTGTTCCAGCTCTTTTCCCTCTAATTTTGGACCCAAAATCCAGCACGAATGTTTGGATCTAAAAATACTACCGGGAAGCAAAGCCACTAGTGGGGGTGCGGGGCTCCCTGCTGGCTGGGGCTGTGACACCCAGGAGTGCCCCTCGGGGGGCCCGGGGCAGGGGAGACCCCTCTGTCCTCGGGGTAGTGCCTGGGGCTGTGGGATGGGGTCAGGACTTCAGGGTGGAATGGGGAGTGTGGGGCTGTGCCAGGAGAGGGGATGGGAGTGGGATGGGGCTGGGAGTGTAGGCAGAGCTGGGGCTGACATGGGGATGGAGATTGAGGATGGGGTGAGATGGGTTGAAGGGGCTGGGGAAGAAAAGAGGAATGGGGATGAGACTCAGGATGGTATTGGATTGGACAGGATGAAATGGATATGAGAATAGGGATGGGATGGGATGGGATGGGGATGAGAACAGGGATGGGGAGAGGATGGGCATGGGAGATGGAGACAAGGATGAGGCCAGGGATGGAAGGGGGATGATGGGGATAGAGGATAGTGATGGGATTGAGGACTGGGATAGGGGAGAGATAAGTGTGAGGATAGACAGTGGGGTATGGGGATAGGGACAGGGATGGGATTGGGATGATGGAGAAGGGGACAGGGATGAGGATAAGGATGAGGATAGGGATATAGGATAGGGATGGCAATAAAGAGGGGCATGTGGATGGGGGTGGGGAAGAAGCTGGGGAGGGAGAGGGGGATGAGGATAAGGATGAGATCGGGACAGGAGCGAGGACGGGGAGGGGGATGGAGAGGGGAGTGGGGATGGCCCGGGACAGGGATGAGGACGGGGTCGGACACAGGGCTGGGGAGGGAAATGAGCACGGGACCGGTACCGGGTCGGGGCCGGGTCGGGAGCTGCGGCCGGGGCTGGTGTCGGGGCGGGAGCTGTGGCTGTGGCCGTGGCCGGGGCGGGAGCTGCGGCCGGGGTCGGGAGCTGTGGCCGGGGCC